>SCDZ01000993.1:0-16585 GCA_004143845.1 Drosophila lacertosa | reverse complement strand
GATTGGTGTTGGTTTTTATACGCATGAAAATTTGCGCAAAGATATATATATATGTATATATCTTTGAGCAAATTTATATATACCTACGCATATATATATACATATATATATATATATATACCAATGAATATATATATATAAATTGTATGTATGTATGCTAGATTAAAACCACTTCTACATTATCGAACACAATATTCAAATACGTACAGCCATCTCGTTGAAAACACTTTAATATATATTATTTAATGTAATTAATAATAATTAATTATATAATTTTATACATAAAAAACTTATGTATATACATACCTACGCACATTGATATGTACATACGATATACAATGGTACAATACATTCAGTGCCATAGCTAAGTAAACCCTACATTACAAACTAATAAGAAAAGCGACAAAAAAGAACAAATACAAAGCCCTGTACCCAGCTCCGCGCTGCCGTAACACACATACATACATGAAAAAAGAAGAAAACAAAAAAATGCAAACATGCACGCTACAAGCAACGGATGTGCTTCCTCTTTCCCTTAGCTTCACACTAATTTATAAATGTGTTGTTAGTCAATAGTCAGATCTAAATTAGTTTCAGGTCATATGTGTGTGACAACGCCGAAATCTTTTTACATTTTTAAGGACCGGGGAAGCTATCCAAAACGATCCTTTATACCACGTTGGTGCCTCTAGCTCTTGTAATCGCCAAGGACAGACAGTCACGCGAACACGGAGTCTGTCCACAAACATATATACATCTGCCTGTGTATATGCACGTAAACATAATATCCTCTTTAGCCGACTTTCTATTTAATATAAACGTATACATATATATACGTATATGTTTAGAACAAACAAACATGTTTGCCTTTAATTGTCAATACCTACAAAAAGAATATTTGTAAATATTTATGAGCTACCATTAAATAATATATGTATATCTTCATAACTTTTTCAAGATTTTATGTAAATGGTTTTATATTCGTCGGTAAATTAATATTGTCGACCCTTCCTTCATTCCATTTTTACCTAAAGTTTAGTATATACAATGTATGTATGTATGTGTTTGTAGGTGTGCTTGATTAACACGTACAGCCTGCTAAGCATCATTATCGAGTTCACAGTTCGCTCGCTAACGGCATCATAGCATTAATTAGCCCAACTAAATCAAGCTGCAGCTAACTAACTGCAGTTACCTAAATGCCAAAAAAAAAAAAAAAAAAATCAAAGTACTCTATCCAAGAGTTCCCAAATACGAAAAACGAAATATGAAATACTCTGTACCCAGCTCCGACCTGCCATAGCATAAGCGTTAAATATTCACTACGAACAAAATGTATACACAAAAGACATTGGCACATGCAGCTATAACCTATACACGGTTGTGCTTCTTCTTCCTTTGGCATCGGGTCATTATAGGATTTTTTGGGACATAAAAAATATACCTCTTAAATTGGGATTACATACATATATTTACTTTTTACGAAAAATGAGTCGACCAACAGAAAAGTCTAATTGTATTAATTAATTAATCTAATTTGTATATACCATGCCATACCAGACGAAAGCCATACCATTCTAAGAGATATGCTCAAACAGCTAGACTGAAAATCTTAGTTAACCGATTTCAGGAAAACACGAGGAAAATTATTAATAGTTTTAACGTTTCAAATTCTCCAGTTCTCTAAGGGACTTAAATCGTATGCCGCGATCATGCTCCATATGATCCATCGGACAGAAAAACCGACGTGACTAAATCGAATCTGTTGATTCTGAACGAGAAAATCGAGTTTTTCTAATACATGCATTTGCAGAAAACCAACCTCTTCAATGGGTACAGGGTATAAGATAGAATACATAAAAATCAACCTATTAAGTACAAAATTAATAACTTTAAAGCTAATTGTAAAAATTTAATATTTTTTGTTTTGTTCTCTTAGACTACTGACATAAAATTTAAGTAATTTTCTATTGGTCCAGTTCTAATAATCTTTTGTTGGTTTTTTGACTTCTATTTAACTCATAGCCGCTTACTTGCCAACCGTGAACTCTTTTTATATAAATGTCTGTATGTGTGAGGGACGCCAGTAATGAGGATCAACGTTGATATCAATTTGGCGGCAATATCTTAAATAATGGGACTTTCTTAATCCAGATAATCTAGATCAATAACAATTTATTACAATTTTTGACTTGTTTAAAAAAACCATAAACAATGGTCTTACTGGCAATTAGCATTAACTACTAAGTATTTAAAAGTGTTAAAATGCATATTTGAGAGAATCAAGTTCGGTTTGTTCTTCCAAGCTCCTATATCTAGTTCTCTCTCATTTTGTACATATAAAACGTTACGAATGCATCTATAGTCAGTCTATTCGTATGCACTGTACAATATACCGATATTTGCTATCTCATTTTTTTCTAACATAACGGCGATGCAAATGATTATTTATTAGAAATTGATCTATTCAAAAATATGTAATACATGTTTATATATTTATGTAGTCTTTATGGTCAGGACGATAAGTGACGAAATGTCCTTGCTCATCTGATGGCGGGATCTTGTGTTTATTGTAAATATTATGATGTTAAGATGCTTTTTTATAATTTTTTTTAATTAAACGACTTTTCTGTAAATTCGTCTTGCTTAATAACTGTCTGGATTGAAAGTCACATGAGAAGTCGAAATCTAAAAAGCTCTTTGTTTTATACAAAAAAAAAAACTACAACTAAACTTAACGTAAAAAACCAAAGAAAAAAATAGTAAAATTTAATTATAATGCATATACATATATAAATTAAATTTACTGAATACACTAAGTAATTATGAAGTTTAATTATTAAATATGATATTAAGAGTCGCTAGATTAAATAATAACTGAAGTTAATTTAACATTTAATAAATAATTAAAAAATGACTTGTAATTTATATACAAGATATACAAAAACAAACAAACATATAATAACATAAATACCTGCCTTCAACAAATTTGTTAATAAAACTATAATATTAATACTTTCTTATTTTACACAAAGTAAAGGAATTACATAATACTAAAAAAAAAAAAAATAATTGCTGGAAAATTAAAAACTTAAAACAAATGCAGTCTTTTAATTTGGATCTGCTTACATTTTATAGAAAATATAGTACAAATATTGTATTCTTCAATTTACCAATTTTTGAGAGAATCCACATAGTAAAAGTGCTCAAGATGGAAATTCTCTAGCTCTAATTATCTCTGAGAACGTTTTTATAGGCAGATGGACAGACATGGCTAGATTGACCTAGACTTGACAATCGGTGTTGACCAAGATTGATTATACTTTATGGATTTGGGGTATAACAGCATTGTGCTTTGGTATTTGACAATTTGTGTACCCTGAAACCATTGATCCATCGAAAATAGCGCATGGTTTTATATGAAAGCTACAATTAGAGCTGCACAGCGTGCGTCGTTTGTTTGTGTGTGCGAGATTTGATGCATGAATGTTTGCAATGGGACTTAATATCGGACAAAAACCTGCTGATGGGCTCAGAAATATATATTTATGTATGTATGTATATACATTGTATGTGTATATAAATCGATATTCGTTACAGCAGTCACAGCAGCTCGGACTAGAGTATTTTCAGTTAATCAAGTCCCAAAAGGGCACTGCTATTATAATTTTAAATAAAGTTTGCAGTACTCTATAAAGAAGTAACTTTGCATACTTTTGTGTACATGTGATAACTTCCTGTTAACGGTTATGTTTGCAGTGGTTGCACAATGAATGTAGTGCCTACATATATGTACTTGTATATTTACATGTATGTGCCTTGCAGCAAGCGCGAACAGCTGTGAAGACTGTCACATTGTTAATGTGAGATATGGTCACTTTATTATGTAATTTTCGCAACAATAGGAAAACCAGCTGATTATCTGTCATGCGCAGGAGGAATTAGAAATATTGATTTTAAGTCACCACAAACAGAAACATACAACTTAAAAATATTTTAGCTCCAGGAGAAAAACGTTAACTATCAAATGGCTGCGTTGGTTAGTTTGCACTTTATGGTGTAACTGTAACTGTTAATTAACTCTAAGGACATCCACGATGTTTGCCTTGGGCGAAAAGCAAACAAATGCATATAATGAATGTGTGTATATGTACAAATATATCTTGGCATAATTAAAAACGCTGCAAGTTGCTAGACGCACTAAATTGGGTTGACCAAAAAGTTCGTTTAGCTTGAAGCTGCCTTTAATAAGCGGGCTAACAATATTCCCAATATGGAGATACCCATTTCCAATGTTCTCTTGCTCTGTCTAATATTTCTGCTAATCGGCGGTGTTATTATGATATTGCTTCAGTATTTGCTTTTCGTTAAGCTTTCCAATCTGCCAGATGTGAGCGAGGAACAGAAGCAGATTAATGCCAAGTACACCTTGCCAGTGGTAAGTCGATAGAATATTTAATTTGTTATTACTTAACACTTACTACAATTCCTTTCTTTCTGCTGCAGAACATTAAACAAACCGCGCAAACTCTAAATACCACTCTTACCGATAGCAGGCACTACGAGTTTGGCCAGAACAATGTACATGGCTCGTCAACTTTGGTTTCATTGAATTTCGTTACACAGTTTTTGTTTCATGAATTAAAAAACTCAAACCGAGTGCGCAAATGGTTCTATCGAAAACTTTCCATTGAACTGGATGAGCTGATAACAAAAACAACAACCGGAAAACTGCTGGACAAGCTGACGGTGCTTATATTATACATGTATAAGTGCTTGCAGTATACAGTTGTAATGAATGGTTTTTTTAGATCAGAGAACTTGAGCTGGGTGACCAGTTTCCAGACATCAGATCCCTTTCGGTTCACAACGTGCAACTCGACGACGCAGAGCAGCGTATCGAAAATTTAGACTTATTACTGGACATTAATTATATTGGGAATTTTTCGACGTCTATTGATGCTGACATGGTATTGGGCAAGAAGGGCTCCATTATGCTAAAAGGTAATCTTATATAACCAGGGTTTTAAACATATTGCAAATCGAATTTTAATCGGCAGTTACACAACTATCTGGTATGGCACGGCTACAGTTTACTCGAAAACCTTATACCCACTGGTCCCTAAGTTTCTTGGGCGATCCGGAACTTAACTTGGTAATCGAGTCGAAGTACCAAGGTCGCCAAATGCAGTCGAACATTACAAATCTTATATCAAACCAAATACGCAAGGCAGTACGCCGCAAACACACCCTTCCCAACTACAAACTGCGTTACAAGCCATTTTTTCACTGGGCGGCGGACGACGAGCCCGGTGACTGTGACATACAGCCCAACGGAAGCCTAACGGTGCGCGTGACTGAGCTGTCGCGACTGATGGTCTGGCCAGGCACAAGCAACGTTTACTGCACGATTACAATGGCGCCCGTGTTATTTATTGAAGCACATCAAAAAGATAATCGCCACGTGCTTATCTCTTTGAATGTTACTATACATAAGGCTAAAAATCAACAGATAGGTATTGTGTTTAAGCAGAGTGGCAGCCAAGTGATCAAGATCGAATCAATATTACCGAACACGCCAGCTTGCAAGTCCAACCTGCAGTCCGGCGATACGCTTATTGCCATTGAGGGCAAACAGGTGACAACCATTCAGCAAATCGCAAAGGTGATGAAGAACCTTCAGTCCACAGTTTGCTATCTGCGCATTGAGCGCATAATTCCGGGCATACTATGCAATGATGCCATACTGGAGGATGTAGAGAAATATGACGATCTATGCGATAGTCTTGTAGGTCAGAAGCACGATACGGACGAGAACGAGATGCTTTCGAAGCATTTGGTACTCAAGCCTAGTTATAGTCGCAACTCAAACGAGTCTAGCCTAAGCGTTACCCCAACAAACTCACCCAAAAAGACAAACATTATTGCTAAGGCTATAAAAAAGACTAGATGCCGAGAAAGTAGCGACAATCAAAGGGAAAAAGATAAAATCAAATTGGATGACACTTCTATAAAACTCTCTGGCGCCAAAGATGATAAGTTGCTCGGTGCCAGCGACAAGCCACTTGATGAAGTCACCTATTTTTATCAACACTCTACAATCGACTGTTCCTTTAGCCCTCTTATACACATGGACAATATGTGCACCTTTCAGCTGGATGCCAAAAGCCGTTTTCTGAATGTATGTGTATATGGGAAGTGCACAGGTGAGAGCATACTGCTGGGCTATTGCAACTTACAAATCAGTCAACTATTAGTCGAATGCAGCGACACCACCCTCAATCAGTGCCTCAGGCAGATAGCTATTAGCCCGGCAACTCTTTTACCCGTGTGAGTACTGCAAAACTGATCATTGTTTCATGCATAATGCTTTGCTATTTTATTTTTTTGCTTTGTTAAACAGAAAAGCGCACCCGCTGTCCACTCAATCTGGGTTTAACCCTAACCTGTGCTTTGGAGATATTCTGTTTGGATTTGCATGGACAGGCAATCCGAATGTTACCGCTAATGAAATCACAGCGAAAAGCACGAACAAGTCTCAGTCTCCCGTCAGGTATAAGTTGCAATATATTGTATATACATATCTTAAAATAAAATTAACATTTTTTAGAAGTCAATCAGCAACAAATGAAAAGATGCAAGAGGATAACAACGCAGAGACGGCGTCACTGAAATATACAAATAGTTCTGGTGATTGCTTTGTTTCCAGTGCGGCTAATACATCAACTGCGCCCAAATCACATAACTTTATACGCACACATTTTCATCGTGCAACGCAGTGCGATTTCTGTGGCAAAAAAATCTGGCTAAAGGATGCCATGCAGTGTAAGAACTGTACCATGTGCTGCCACAAAAAGTGTATTGCCAAGTGCCAGACCGCTACTGTTTGCGGTTGCCTTGACTACTACGCCTCGATCTCAAACAGTCTTTCGGCATCTGCAGCATTAGTCAACAAGCCTGAGTTTACAATAACACAGGCCGAGTTTGTAGATATTTTGGAGCCCAAGTCTTTGGGCTCTATGCCGCTTGAGGATACTTTATCTCAAGACAGCGTTGAGCAGACACAACATGTTAAAGTGGACGGGCATAGAGCTAGCCTAACGGGTCTGCTCACGCAAGGAATAAAACGGCAGGCTAGTAATCTGGATATTCCGGGCATAGTGTCCTCGCTATCTGGAAACAATTCACATATGAACTCGAAGAGCTTACCGCCGAGTCCGCAGCATGTATCGTCGCGGTGAGTGCATTTTCATGGGCTATCTAATCTGAAAATATAATCTTTCCTTGATTTAGAAAGGCGTCTATATCGGAAGACTCATCGCAGCATCACTATTCGAATCCCTTCGAGAGGGTCACACAGCATTTAGAGGTCCTTCCCTTGGAGTGTACGGCATTAAACTTTGAACAAATTATTCTCATTACCGAACCTATCATAAGGTATACTCAGAGTGAAGACTTGATGAATCTGGCAAAGACCAACAGTAAGTTGCTATATGCCGAAGTCCCCCCCAACGAGCGAGTAGACAAAATAAATGAACTGGTTAGTTTCTCTAATTAAGCTCACTCTTGTAGCTATAAGCAAAACTTATATTCCCAATTTAGCTCACAAAACTGAAGGTTGCATTAGATGAAGAAACCAAGGGCTACACAATGTTAAATTGTTCTGAGAAGGCGACCACACACCGGATGGAATCAGAACCGCTATGGAAATCAATGGCCGCCACGGAAAACAAGTCAGAGGAACGAGCCCAAGCCTTAAGTATCATCATGCTATATTTGTGCACAGGACTACAGCATGCACAGGGCACTCTAATGCAGTAGATTTATGGAGTGTATATCGAGTAGTATTTGACTGTGTGTTAATGTGTTAGTGAACCTATAGGCATTTTTAAATTGTGTTGTGGCATAATTTTATTATATAGCTTTTTGTTCTAATCAAAAGAACTATTTAAATGTTAAAAACTTTGTCAAACTACTACAATTTCTTAATATGAACATTGATCACAATAGTTTATTTATCAATAACAAATTTTAAAAATGTGTAAGAAACAAATAAAAAGTAAATTGCAGGTTTAATTAAAGGCTGAAAAGAGTTGTATGTTAAGGTATCAGCTCTTGACTCGAAGACTAAAAACTAGGGCTACGATCGCTTAAGCAATTATATTGTTAAAATACAGACAAACAATTGATATTCCTCTTTATATAGATACATACATTAATACACAATGAACAATAGTCAATTTTACCGTACACGAGCCCTTTAAACTACAGCTATGTACATATGTATAATTATAAATGCTGTATTAACATGTGAATTTTAGAGTTTCCCCTGCTATATTCTAGCACACGTTCGATTTAGCAATTCCATCATAACATACAAGAATATATAAAACTTTTCAACGATATCACACGATGTTTTATAACGAACAAATGTTTGTTTTGAAGCTAATTTATAGGATTTTCCGTATGCGATCAAGAAGTATACAAGGTTCAATGTACGCATTTGATTACCATTTACCAATCAAATATCTGGCTGTTTTTTCAAAAGGGCAAAAATAAACTTTCCCCAGAATCTGAAGCAGCCGCTCAGCTAAAATAGAGAGACTATGTAACCTAAAACATTATTATTTGCTTTAATTTCGAATTATATACAAACATAGATTAAATTAAAAGTCAATCATCACTAAATTTGATATCTTTGAGAATTAAACATGCTTTCGTCACTGCCTATTCCACTAGTTTTTGATAAAATAGTTATCCAACATTGTTGCTTAACGGAAAGCGGTAACTAATTTTCAAACATTGTGAAATGCAAATGAACCTTCTAAAGTCTAGTTAATTTTACCTTTCACAGTTCATTGTGGAATAAAGCAAGCTTGTTTATATAGAAAATGATGTCTCAAGTAGAGTCATAAATTAATAAAGATCAAAATTTGTTTAACTTCGACTCTCACAACCAACGGATGAAGTTTCTATATTAATGTTACTGACTAAACTTAACCAAATTGAATAGTACCTGTTAAAAAAACCATTGTTGGTCAACTTAGTATCACAGCTTGGGAACTTTAAAGTATTAAAGTGTGAAACTTAAGTCAAATTAAAAATAAAGGAATGGTGATAAGTGCATGTCTTGAACAGAATGCGTGAAACTTGTTTTCAAAAAAAAAATATAAGTCTATTTAAATATTTTGAATTGATTCTATTTAAGTTAAACTAAGATGTTTTTTAGTCTCATTTACGTATCTTTCTATTTCATATTGCTATGAATGTTTAATCCTCAGGGATATAAAAATACGATACGTGCTTGTCTCTCTGCGCAAGCTAAGATTGTAACCACGGTTTGTGTCTGTGCTTTACGATATTTAAAAAAAACTTTGAAAACAGTGTCGTTATGTATGTTGCAGACATAAGAGGAGAAATCTCTAACCTTTTAAATTATATATTCTTGATCGGCATTAAAAGCCCAGTCTATGTGAAACGCCTGTCTGTTGGGGTTAAGCTGTCTTTATTTTTATTGATATTACATCATAGAGGCTGTTATAGACCTTGGAATTTTTATTTGTTGTCCGAAGTTGAAACTGGAATACCAATCTTAGTAAGTCATCTAAGTCCTAAAGATTCTGTAGTTAACCAACCCTAGTCCAATTCTTGGTGTGGTATTTTCAGGAGAATCTTTATACGAAAAGTTCAAGTCCTTAGCTTTAGTATTTCCCGAGATCGCTGTGTCCATAGAAATGCGAAAACAAACGGACGGAAACGACTTTATCAACTGAATTGGTAAAAGTTAGTATGTTGATCCCTTCTTTCTAAACATACATTCAACAATATAAATAAGTTACGTATAAGTTAAATTGTTTAAGTTGAAGGTACGCCCAAGCTCAATTTATGTAATAGACAAGTGGCTCTGTGAATAAAATAGGCATAATATAAATTTTGTATTCTCTATTTTTGTATTATGTCGCACAATGGGGCCGATTAATGCAATCAAGTATTTTACAAACATTTAAAAGACGCTTTTAAGTGAGTACTTAAAGGTTTTAATTCTGATAAGTGGATTCTTATCAGTAAGTCATCGAAGTCTAAAATTGTTTTCCAAATTAAAAAAGCTAGTTTGAAATAGAAATTTATCGGATCGTGTATATACATATGTATATTGTTTAAAAGCTTTTATGTATTTAGCATTACACATATGCGTTTTTTTTTAATTGCTTACATATAAATATTTTACATTAAACAAATATCAAATAATTTATAATATAACTCTTAACTATTATTTACTCGTAAATTAATATACGATTTACAACTGTCAGAAATTTGTTATCATAAGTGTGCAACTATTTTTTCATTCGTTCTTTTCTGTACTTAGCACACAATTTGAACATAGTGCAATAACATAATAGAAGAATAAAAAAAACTTTTCTCTTATAAAATATTAAGTTAAATTTGAAAATGTGTGTATTTGGTCATTTTGGAAACAATTGTTACAGTATTTCAATGCTACAAATAAGGTTCTTAGTTTAAAGCCTAGAGTCTTTTGAACGTTAAATTTATGTGGTACTTATGTGAATTCAAAATGATTTTATTCATTTCCTTTTTTTCCGTTAACTATAGGCAATCATACCGGTCATGGTCAAAACAGCATTATAGAAGTGCTGTTGTTGGCGCGAAGGAGAAAAATACGTAAACAAAATCAAAAAAATTAAGATTGTGTACATTTACTTAAATGTTTAAACCTAGTGTATCTTTTTTGCAACCTCTGCAGAATTGAATACAGAATGCTTAGTATTGCGATAATGAAACTATTCTGGAACTTGTGGGGATTTGCCAAAAATATTTTAGTGAAGTTTTAAAAATAAGGCAAATAACACAAACAGTTTACGTAAATTTCATCGTTTTAAGGAACTTCATGTTTTTATAGATATTATAAAATACTTAGTCGGCGCAAAATTCATAGAACTCTTTCATTATTATTTGTTAACCTTAATAGACGCACTCAATAGTCTGCAAGTTCTATTTTAGGTATATTTAAACGGTAGCTTCAACAAATGGAATAGATCAATAAAGAAGCAATTAAAAGTGTTGCAAAGGAAATCACTTATGCAATAAGTAATTTTTTCTAGTGCTGGAAAAAAGTCAAAATTTGCGGTCTATGGGCATATATGATGTACATATGTATATAAATATACGTTTTTAAAAAAAAAATTGCAAATGAGTGGAAATATTTAGAATAGTTCCGGTATTTGAACATCGCAATTTATAAGATTCGTCAAAATTCAGATCTATGCATATGTATGCACACATGACCAATATATATATATATATATATATATATATATATATATATATATATATGTAAAACAATTATACATACATATATTATGAGTATATTTTGAGCACATACGCATCAAATTTGCATAAAATGATTCTCTCTCCCGCTCTCTCTTTCTCTTGCGCTGCGTTGAACTTTTACACTTTTCCGTTTTCAGAACAGAGCAGACCAAGAGAAAGACTGTTTATAACAGAGGGTATTGCTCTTACGATGACAAGACGATTTCGTAGTATGCAATCGTACCCTTTCTACGTTAAGTCCAAATGATATGGCAATTGAATTTGTCACCAATTAACAATCACAAATTTACTTAATATATCTTACAAGGATAGATAAATGTATGTTTAGGAAATATAAAAAAAATAATACGAATCAAATCAATGTCAAAAGACACCTGCTAAACATTTAGTTGATACTTAAATTCAGAAACTTTTCAAAATATTTATTGGCTTTCTATCAAACAATGACTTATGCCTTATAGTTAAGAAATATGTGTGTATTTAATGTTTAAAATGTTAAGAAGTGATATTTGTTGTATGTTTTTGTTTGAAAAGAGTATTTAAAGAGTTTCTTGCTGGGAGGAATGGCAATTTCTGGCTCATTATTTGTTGCTTTTCTTGCCATTTTATTTTTCATTTGTTTTGTTATGCGCAGTTTTTCTTTCTTTCTTCTTCCGTACTATAAAAACCGAAAGTAAAAATCATTTTCAATATTTCAATGCGCAAGAGGGTCATGCTCAGTTGGTTGTTGAAAAGATCGCTTTATTATTTGAAATAATTTTCAAGCTGTTTGTGTATTATTCGAAGAATTTAAACGTGAAAGATAAAAACTCAAAGCTTGTTCGCATACAATTATTTTATTGTTTTATTTTTATTTTTAACTGAAACAAAAGTGAAGTTATATCTAAATTGTCATTGTAGTTGTGACTGAAGACAATCAATAAATACATCCATAAAGTTTTTCAATCCATAAGTATTTTAAAAAATGCGCCCTTTCGGCAATGATATCACAAATATCGCCAACAACAGCGGAGGCGGAAACGGTGAGGATAATTCAAATGGAAATGTAAATGGCAACGAAAACAATGCCAACAATAGGGACAACGCCGATTCAGACCTCTCAGGCAATGATATAGCCGTGGATTCAGATGCAGATCCCCGCATACCACCACATATAGCCAGGATCGGCGGCATAGTCACATTCTCACCAATTGCCGGACGTGGAGTTATACGAGTGGTGCAACGCTGCGAAGACGCTAAGGAGAATTACAAGTTAGGTAAGCTACTGCGACTCTATAAAGTGTATCACTCCAGTCATAGTCTTGTATTTTCTTATAAAAACTCTTCTATCGCAGACATTTCACAAATTTGTAATACTATATATATTTCATTTTTGAATATCTTTCCAGTTCCCCTGCTTTAAAGCTATTACCATAACTTTGCTATATATGTACATATTTAAACACACACATTGAAATGCCAAATTTAAGTTTATCATAATACCAAAACGATATAATGAATTTAAGTATCTGTCAGTGTTTCTGTGTGATGGCAACGACGGTACACGGTATAAGCCGGTTCTACCGACTATCGCACTATTACATGACTGACTTAACTTTAAGCTAATTTTGTATAAGTCGATGCATTAAGTCGTGGTGCATTGATAAGCTCAACACGGAAACGCACAAACACGCACGGCATTTGATTTGTTATTACGTCTTCTTCTTTTATACACTACTTGTTATTTTTAAAAATGAAAATCATAACAGAAAAATAAATTGGCCAATAGCCAATTTCAGTTATTGCGCACTAAGCTTTGTTGTTATTTTGTACTTTATATACATAAAGATACAAATCATCATTTCTTTTCTCATACGTAAGTAGAGAATGTTCTTAACTGACTTGAGTTGCATTTCAAATGCATTTCTACATATGTATATGCACCTTTACTTATTTCGCACTCACTTAATCACAATAAATTTGAAACCTGGGAACAAACATATGTAAGAGGGTATATGCATATTTAAACATAAGTATGTGAAGGCTTGAAATGTATTGATTAGTTTTATCAGTCAACACGTAACGTAACGTAACGTAAATTGATTTCTCAGTTGCAACATCACAACAATTTTTTTTTTTAATATTGTTTTAACAGTTAAGCTACATATGTTCTTCACAAAAAGCCATTTCGCTCTCTTTGAATTAAAGTGCCATTGAGTTCGCTCTTAATTTACTTGAGTATTTATATCTAAGAAATGTTAATCAAAGCTAAAAGAGTACAAAAACTTCGACCGAAAACCAAAATGAGAAACACAAATGGTGATTTATTTATATATAAAAGAGAGTGAAGCAGAAAGGAATATTCCAGTCGGGTGAAAGCGACTGCGCCATAGCCATACTTTAATTACAGTGTAAAAACAGTTTTTAAAACTTTTTATAAAATAAATAGTGAAATAGTGACATACAATCTTAAGTAAATCTTTTGGGTTAGAAAACTTTCTTATTGTTATTATTTAAGGATTGTGATTAACATAAGTCAACATACAAAAATACACAAAACCAAAATACACCTTTTCCTTGAAAACATAGTAGAAATATACTAACTTGATTTTGTTTCTACCAGCTGATGATGTTGTTGCTTTCGCTCTCGCTCTCTCAGGCGATCATTTGATTAGACGAATAAGAGGTTGGCCACACGACTGAGAGAGCCATTGGTTATTCAGGGCTATCAAATATGCATATCGAGCAATAAATGTTTCTATATGATTAGATATGTAGTACAATAGATACACTTTACACATAATAAAAAAAAACTTTAAGCTCAGCGCGTGTCAATTGCAACGCACTGTAAATAAAGCAGATATAGATATTGTGAGGTCATGCTCACCTAAAACTTGCTCTTCGCTTTAGCGGCGAATAATGGAACTCTTTTGTGCGCAACCTTTAGATCTGTTAATCGTGCAGATTTGCAGCGGCTGTTGCCTGCTCAATATCATACGTATGTACGTTTAGTGTTGGTCAAGGCAATAGTGCGATAGGTTGTGTTTGGGTGTGTCGGACGTCCGGCTGCTCGTTGAGGACTGCGCGTGCGGTAGTATAAATGTACTCACTTTATTAGATCTTCCTAAATGATTTCTTTCTAATAAAATCACTGATAAAAGTGTGAGCTAGTTCGTGGAATGGCTCACTTGGTGGTTAAAGTAATTGAGCGGTGTGAAAATGCTACTGAAAATTCCCATTTGGGTAAGGGATATTTTCTTTCAAATACATATGTAGACATAAGTCCATTTATAAATGTACATATACATATATTTATATATTAATGTGCACGTTTTTGTACATTATTTTCATTACATAAATAATATGTTTATTTGCCCATTTACATATATATAAAAATGAATCTATGTATACATCGATGGACATGCGTGCCATACTTGATATTATTGTGGATGTATATTTGGATGAAAGAAGTTAAATACACATAGCTCATGAAGCATGTACATATACTGTAAAATTAAATATTCATAGATATACATACATATGTATGTATGCAAGTGTTAGGTAAATAAGATTGTTTTTATTCATGATTTTCATGGTACCAGCTTAAAATAGAAAAAAAACATACAAATTCATTGTATTTTTTAGACTTATCACAATGTGAACTGATGCAGCTACCAGATGCAGTTTATCACTTGATGCGGAATACAGAACTACAGACCTGCAATCTAAGTGGAAATGTGCTAAAAAAGGTGACGCCCAAGTTTGCGCTAAAGTTTAGTGCAATTACAGGTGAGATAACGGAAATAGGAAAGTGTGCAGGTGTACTTATAAATAATATTTGATTTCAGATCTCAATCTCTCATATAATCAATTGTCAAAGCTGCCAGATGAATTTGCCAATCTCAGTGCATTAACCACTTTGAATATATCTCATAATTCCTTTATTGTACTACCTCAAGTTGTCTTTAAGCTGCAAAAGCTTGCCAGTTTGGATGCTCAACATAATGCTATATTGGGTAAGTACTTTTGTGTCACTATATTTAGGAAGTTCTCTTAATGATCGACATTTTCAGAGATTGATACTGATGAGGCAATCAGCAGTGATAGTCTGGCCGTAGTTGATCTGCGCAACAATCCGCTGAGCAGAAACTGTCGTCGCAAACTGCAAGATTTCAATACGAGTTTTCGTCTAGAGATATCAAATGATGTTGAAGATGATTGGTAGAACTGGGCGTTTTTAAATAAATATATCGTTATTTCTTAAAGCTGTTTGCTGCAATCTGCAATGTTTATAATCATTTTATTGATTGTGTTTAATAAATTATATACATATTAATAGCAACTTCTGTTCAATTCTGGCAATAATGACAAAGACTTGCTCTGTACTTAGAGACAGACTAGGTTCTATCAGTACGGTAACCATGTTTTTAAAACGAGAAATATAATTACACTTAGTTTTAAGAATGTGCTACGATAGAAATAATAGATCAAGTTAGATATTGATCTCTTCCGGAAAATACTGGAAAATTTGCCTCTCGAATACACGTTTGCGGTACAAAATACAAAAAAGTTATGTTCAGAAGTTAGTTGTAGAGGTTTTTTCTCGATGACATAGGCCCCAAGTTCCCTATCGCTGAGAGCAAGTATGCCTTTGCTGATTCCTAGCCTTGATAATATTAAGTTAAGCTCCAAGTCGTGCGATTATCGATTTTAAAGTAGACTGGAGTCATAAGTTATTGTTTATATAACGACGTATTGCATTTAATCGCAAAAGTCCATTCATTGCCCCCAATCATCCAGAGGAACAGGACTATATGAAAGTGTCTTTGAGACACTTTGAAAGCCATTTTCCAATTTAAGAGAACATAAGTTTCTAGCGTGTACTTCAATACTATCACTTTAACTGTCTCGGTTTTGAAATGGCCACCAACCAGAAGGAAGACAAACTTTGGTACCCGATAACCTCTTATGTGTGTCTTTATTTACTAATTAATTTAATATTCCCACTATCCCAGTTATGCGTGATGGACATACACTAGTCGGCATAATTATTTTGACGAAAAACAAATGGTGCAATTTTGTATGTAACTTCACTATAGTTTAATATAACTCAATCATTTTTTTTTCTTTCTTACTTAGTGCTAATACAAACTTAAAGATAATCAAATCAACATTTTGTCATATGAACTTGAAAAAATATAAACTAAAGTAATTTTCATGTGGTGGCATAAGTATTTTGACAGCATCTTTATGGAAT
>SCDZ01000992.1:0-16595 GCA_004143845.1 Drosophila lacertosa | reverse complement strand
CCACGTGTTTGGTGGCGTGACATTCTTTTTCGGCATCCGTCGGCTTTACCGTTGCTGAGTATTCCAATGTAGCGGGTGTTCGACCGCTTTGTTTTTTTTTTGTAATTTCTTTGGAATTAACTTATATTCTTAATCAGAACAAGTAGCTTAGTTTCTTTTCCTACCCAATGAGAGCTACAGCCAGAGTGTGTGTATGAATTCAAGACTTAAAAAATGATTATAAGACACATGGGTACAGGGTATTTTCTAGTCGGGCACGACTACAGCCTTTTTACTGTTATGCACGTTAACAAAGTCAGCTATTCCCGTTAAATGGTCCGAGCAGAGCTCGTTGAGCTCTGCAACGAAAAGCTGAGTTATTGCAAGCTCAGCGATTGAGGAAGTAAGATGTCTATTGCATGAGTAGAATATATGATCAATAATAGGAAGAAGTTCTTATGTTGTTTTGTACTAAAACCAAGGTGATAAATAGTTTTTTAAAACCGACCTTTATTGGGAATATACAAAAAATGCTTTCCAAATAATCCCTGAAACTGAGACGCGGCCGTTTAATTAGTTTGGCTTATTTTTGGAAAGGCGATCATTATAATTATATTATCTATTGACGGATTAGATAGTACTGACGTGAGATAGTGGATTGGGATGTGGAGTCGCAATTGTCGGAAGGCTCTGCATTCGTTCAGGGCGTCATTGATTGAGGTGGGTTTGTTGTTGATGCAGTATTGGCAATAATTGTCGGTAGTTTGAAGGAATTTGTGTTCGTGAGAAATTAAGTCCTTTAATTATTATTCGGAAAATTTTTTTATTCTTTGGGTCCTGCTTTTTAAATGTTATTTCTCTTTTATGGCATAGGTTTTTTATTAGGTCGAAAGTGGCTGAATCAGCACAGTCAATGTAGATCCCCCGTCCTAAGTTCGCGAATGTTGTAAATGAATTGGGGTTAGTTTCTTATTTGGCACTATCAATAAATGCTTGTGCACTTAGTATATTGCGTAATTTCTTTGTCTGATATTTCCACTGAAATGTCAAAATCAGAATCAGAGTTCATTTATATGCAGTGTTAGTTGTTGCTGCTGTTATGTCAAGTCCTAATGTGGCTTTCAGTCTTGTTACCGGAGTGGCAACTTGGATCAGGGATTCGGTGAATTTTATTGCCTGCTCTTTAAGGTCAGCTAATTCCTTTTCTGCTGCGTTCGGTTTTTTCTTATATTTGCCGGGATTATTATTTGAGAGATTATTCTTGGCTTATCATTGGTGTTTTTGTTGTTGCTATTTGACATTTTTTTAATGTAGAGTGAAGTTAACCAGGCATGGCGTGGTTAGTTTTGGGCCAGAAATTTTTGCGTGTTTTTTATATGGTATTAACAACTATAGGGCACATATCTGTTTAATGGTCTTTTTTATTTTTATGTAAAATGGTAGGAGAGCTGTCGCTGATTTAATAGCAGTTACTGCCTCAAAATCAAAATTATTTCACAAAATATTTAAATATAATTGTATATATAATTGTGTTTTCGTTAACGATAACCGCACAAAAATAAAAGAAACACTTTGATTTTTAAATTAGTTTAAAATTATTTTCTTTAATTGGAGGCGGAAGACCGGAGCAACACTGCCGTTCAAATGTCGAAGTGGAACTGATTGTTGAGGATTTGCAATTTTGGGTTATAGGGCAACGTTGGCTTTCTTATGTTAATGTAGGCTTGCGCGCTAGCGGCTTATGTTTATTTCTTAAGTGTGATTGAATCGTTTGATTCTGATTGCATTATTGTACATTTTGGGTAAATGACGAATATTTTGCATTATTGGACTTGGACATTGTTTGTACATTTTGGTTGAGTGGAAAAAATTTAAAAGTGGCTTAGGAGATATTTGTTTATTTACTCTTTTGTAACGCGCTACTATGAGAGAAGGCGAATATATCACACCTCCCCTTTAAGGAAATAAGTGTGTGTCCTCACACGTCTTACAAAATTGTGGGATATAATTTTGGTGCATGATATTCAGGTATTTCATTAATATTCAATAAACTTAATTCTATTTGATCTTTTGTCTTTGTTTTAATATTTTCATCTGGACTTTTTATAAATATTCTTTGGGGTATAGTTTTAAATTTGTATAAAATGTATAATAATGTTGTAATAAAGGTAAAAGTAATAGTTATGATAGTTAGTCTTTTGTAAATCTTATTTTTTTTCCATTAAGCCAAATGGCTTCTTTTATTTTTATATATGGAATGGATTGAAGTTATGTTGTTATTTTTAACGTAAATTATTCTTGTGTAATCAGATTAATAATTTGAACATTGCAAAATCTAACAAATTTGATCTGCAGTTAAATATTCTTATATCGTAATTTTACTTGGGTTACATGTTTGATTTAATAGTTTGGGAGTTTGGCTCAACATATTCAACAAACTGATTTATTTTAGCTTTGTTCATATGACATTTGGTTTGATTTTGTTTTATAATATTCGTAATACATTCGTCAAGCTCAACCTTTCTTGTATGTTAAAAATTAAAAGATTAGTGGTTCTTAAAGTTTCATCGGTTTTTTTTAATAAATTAATCTGTTTTATACCACCGTTTACGACTTTATCTACATTATTTAATTTTTCTTCTACAATTCTAGAATTAACTATTTGCGTTCTTTAGGATTCATTTTTGTATATTCAATTATAGTGCGAACTTTTGTAAAATAGTGTATAACACTATGGGTATTTTTATTAGATTTTTTAAATTGAACTTGTTTATCGAAGTAATTTAAAGGGTTTTGACTACTATGTATTGTGGCTAAAGTAGTATCTTTGTCTTCACTATCTTCAATTGCTAGTACTTCTATGTCTTTATCTGGTTTTATGCGTGACAAAGCATCTGCTAAATGGTTATCTTTTTCTTTAATGTATTTAATATCAAAATCGTTTCTGTTAACTTAATTTTCCACCTTAACTTTATATTAGGTTCTTTAATATTGGAGAGCCATATAAGTGGTTTATGGTCACTTAATATTTGAAACTTTTTTCCGAATAAGTGTGGCCTAAAACACTTTGTAACCCTAATAATGGCTAAAAGTTCTTTTTCAATGGTATTGTAATCATTTTCGTGACCGTTTAATGTTCAGCTTGCAAAACAAATAGGTTTATTATTTTGAGATAGAACAGCTCCCAACGCAACATTCATTGCATAGTATTCAGTAGTTAGGCTGAACGCTTTATTGAAGTCTGGATGGATTAAAATCGGATCGGACGTTATTAAAAGTTTTAGGTTTTTAAGCGATGTGATATAATTGTTATATTCAATATAATTTTTAGAACCCTTTTTTAATTTTAAAGTAATTGGTTTTGCTATATTAGCAAAGTTGGATATGAATTTTCTGTAATAACCGCATAAACCTAGAAAAGATTTAATTTCCTTACTACTTTTCGGTATGGGATAATTAACTATAGCTTTGACCTGATCATCTGTGGTAATGATGTGTCCAAGAATCTCTCTTTCTCGTATCATAAACTCACATTTATCTAATTGCAGTTTAAAATTAGAATCTCTTAGTTGTTGAAAAACTTTGTTAAGAGAATCTATATGTTCGTCTAAAGAAGTGGAATAGATAATTATATCATCTAAATATTCTAGACAGTGTTTATTCACTAAGTCTCTAAGTATATTAGTCATGCATCTTTGAAAGGTAGCTGGCGCGTTTTTTAAACCAAAGAGCATACGAGTAAATTCGTAATGGCCGGTCTTTGTGAAGAACGCAGTTTTCTTTACTGAGCTTTCTTCCATTTGAAATTGATGGAATCCTTTTGCAAGATCAATCGTAGTAAAGTATTGACATCTGCCAAGTTTACTAAGTATTTCATTCATATTGGGGATGGGAAATTGGTCATTGACTGTGATTTCATTTGAACCACGGTAATTTATAACAATCCTGTACTTCTTTTTTTTAGACGCATCGGTTTGGTACAACCCATATAAGACTTCAATAGGGTGATTTACTTTACCTGATTATATCTTGTTTTAATATATCTTGTATTTGTTGATTATCTTCCTTTTCGAAAGCGAATGGACAAGCATAAGGTTTTTTATACACAGGGTCCTCGTGGACAGTCCTGATACTATACCTTATTTGCTTTGTGAAAGTCAGTTTTTCCTGTTCATGATATTGAATATCACTGAACTCATATAAAGAAGGTATTCTTTAATTTAGTTTGTTCTTCTTGATTCAAATGATCTAATCTGTAATTATTACTTTCTTCTAGTGAAGTATTTAATGAGTAATTGAAAGATTCATCAATCGGAATGTTTTTATATTCTGTACTTGGGTATGTTTTGTTTTTAGTTTTTCCAATATCATCATATATACTAAACAAGTATTCATTCAAAAATTTACAGTGTTATCTAAGAAATTGATTTGAGCCTTACAAGTTTTTAAATATTCTGTTCTTAACAAAATATCATAGTAATCGGAGAAATTGTGTATAAAAAATGTTTGATCAGACGGACATAACTTGCTAAGAGCAAATGATACGCTTTTATTTAACTTAATTATTCCATTAATAGTGTGTACTTTTAATGCTTCGGACGACGTTTTAAATTTAAAATAGTTCTTTTTTATCAAATTTATTGATGATCCGGTATCAATGATACACATGTTGACACTCCTCTTCTTCCGATTCCGAGGCTTATTGATGAAAATTTTCGGTTTCCATTTTCTTAAATTTCTGAATTATTCCCTCTCTGTCTTTTCACTGGTCGATTTTGAACAGATTTTTTTGTATTTATTAAGAATTATAATACAATAAAGTATTATCCAAACCAGCAACCAGATAAAATAAGCAGACACTTCGATTAAGTTTTGTTCAACCACACGCACTCGTTGTCAAGAGAGAAGTGAAGCGTCGTGTTCGCGTGTACAAGCAAATGCCAAAGAGTAAAAGAAGAAGCGCAAGAAGATTCCGTTACTTCTTGCGATCTACTCCTCAATCTCACTCACACATACAAGCATCAAATGAATGCATGTGTATCCATGTGACTTTTGCTTATATATGTATATTCATATTTTACAACAGATGTATTACGATTACTATAATTCAGAAGATTTTGTGCTATGTTTTCATTTATTTTTTGATGAAATTCATGGTAAAAATGAGAATTATTCTCGATCTTATTATATCTTTTTTGAAAAATTTGTGGATTAGTTTGTTGAATTTGGATTTGAGTTTGGTTTTGCTTTTGATATTTATATTCTTTCTGATTGTTCTCATGTTTTGATTTATTTTCTATAACAGAAATATCGTATTCTGAATGTTAGTTTTTTAGAAAAATGTTTTTTTCCAGACCCATATTAATTTTGGTGACTTTTCATAATTATGACAACTTTAAGAAAAAAAATTATAATAATTATGATAGTGCATATACTAAACAAATAATGATATTTTTCCAAAAGTATACTTAATTTGCTATAACCTAATATATATTTTGTATCAAAGTAATGTTCATTTTTTTTAAAATTTATATTAGTACTTTGTAGTACCTCCTTTTGCCTTAAATACAGATTTTACCCTATTGGGCATCGAATTGTACAAAGCGCTTAAATATTCCTCAGTGATATCCTTGAACCATACTTTTTCTATCACATCCTTCAATTCTACCATGGTTTTAGGCTTCCTGTTTTTTATTTTCGCAGCCATAAGGGCCCAGACATTTTCTATTGGGTTGAGGTCAGGGCTGCTTCCGGGCCAATTCAGGGAATTAATGCCCAATTCTTCCTTCAAAATTGTTATCTTCGTTAAGAAGAAGGTCAAAATTAATTGATTAAGTTGTTTTAATGACAAAAGCTCGCTGAATTACTTACAGATCGAGCCCGATGACAAGGTGCAGAATCATCTTGAAAAATAGGATCTTTTTTTCTCACTTATTGCCTCAATGCTTGGCACAACGCCACTTAAAATTATATCTTTATATTTCTTCGCGTTCACCATACCCTGAATCATTAAAATTGACTCAGTTTTATATTTAGATATGCATCCCCACATCATAATGTAAGGTGAATGCTTAACGGTTACCACACAGCAATTTTCCAAATATCGTTCGCCCTTTCTACGGCGCACCTTGCAAGAGCCATCGGGTCCAATGAGATTGAATAGTAGGACTCGTGACTATTCGGAATCACTCCAATTTTTTTTCCTTGCTGGTGTCCTTGCCATTAAACCCACTTCATTTAAACGACGTTGAACTGTTCGTGTCGAAACATCCTTTGCAAATTGTTGCCGTACCTCAGATGCTATCTCAGCTGCGTTTTTAAAGCGATTCTGCAGGCTCGTTTTCATGATACAATATAATCTGCTTAACTGCCTCACCTCCTTTGACACAAAAAGTTATGCAGTTATCTTAAAAATGCACTTAGGTTAACTTTCAATTTTAATCAATTTTTATTTTTTTATTAGTATTTTTACTTGAAAAAATCAGATATTTTTTTGAACCATGTTTGTGCTGCTTAAGACTAATAGTTTTTTTTCGAACTTGTCAAGCTCATTAAGAAGCCCTTCACAATTGTGTTGAATTCCTACACGTTTCAGGATGTTTATAGCTTGGAAACATTCTCTTGCTATTGGCTGCTTTGGTTGTATATCATCAGATATTTCGTCATCACTATCATCTTCTTCAATTTTTTCGGAGCACTCATTCAAAATATAATGCGTTATTGCTGTTGTAGTAAAGGCACCGTAACAATTGAGATCTGCATCAATATACATACTCTTTCCAGTTACAGTTTCACTCGAATGCATTGTTGAAGATTTAACCAATTGTTGAAGATTTAACCAATTTCCAAGCTCGTTCTACATTATAAAGAACGTCCAGTAATGACATTTGTTTTAGAACCTCCTGTGTGGTCTTCTTTCGCTCTATTGCAGACATTTACCAAAATACGTCTGTATTCATGCTTAAAGGAGTGAATGATACCTTGGTCTAAAGGTTGTAGAATTGCTGTTGTGTTTGGTGGCATAAAAATAATTTTAACATTTTTTAAGCCACATTCTCATGACAAGAAACATTATCGGCAAATAACAAAATATTTCGTTGTTTTGAATTCATTTCCTCGTCAAGTTTCTCTACTATTTTTCGCCATAGCTCTCCAGTCATCCATGCTTTTTTATTAGTGAAATAAATGGGCAAGGTTTTATTCGCAAAGCAGCGTGGTTTTTGAGACTTTCCAATTGATATGACCTTTTTATAAGTGCCTGTCGCATTGCAAATAAAGATAAGTGTTATTCGCACTTTCTGAGCTTTTAATCCTTTGCGCTGCTCCCCAGCTTGATAAAATGTAGAATTCGGCATAGCTTTGTAAAGAAGTCCGCTTTCATCAATGTTAAAAATGTTTTCCAGGTCGTTGTTCTTAAGAAGTCTAGGTAAAATGTTTTCAACAAAATTGTTAGCTCCAGCAGCATCACATTCGGCAGATTCTCCATGTATTTTGCCATGTTTTATGTTGTGATGCTTACGCCAACGCTATAACCAGTTGGCGTCTGGCGTGTAATTTATTTTAAAATTACCGACAAACTCCTTGGCTTTTTCTAGCAATACGTGGCGATCCATTATAGCTGTGCTAGCACTGTGCTGCTTAAACCACATGTACAATGCGTCCTCTACCAAACAGTGCTCTCCTTTGCTTTGGCGCTTACAATTGAGACTCACTGCTGTTGCTGATTGTTTTATGCCTTCCTCCTTTCGTATGATGCGGTTGATAGTTGAGAGCTCACATTTATATTTACTGGCAAGATCCCTTTTATTCTTATTATCCTTTACTTCTTCAATTATTTGCAGTTTTTGTTTAATAGTAAGGCCAATATTGCGATTAATTTTACCCATTTTAACAAATTGATATGTAAACCAAAGAATTGTCATTCACATGTGTACGCACCAACGGACTTGCACAGTAGCGCGATCACAGTCATATCATTTCACTTTGATTACTGAAGGTGACGCTCATGATACGATCTTGAACATAAGATGGCGCACTTAACTTAAGTATTTTTAGGGAAATAGTACAAATATTGCAAAGAATTTAATGCAGTTATGCTAAATTTGCACTTAAATTTAATGCAACTAAACTAATATTTTTCGAACAAAATAGCGTTTGGCTGCATAAAATATGCATTTTTGCGCAGTTATCTACAATGTGCAGTTAACTATAAGCGCAGTTAAGCACATTATACTGTATAATGTTGAAAGCTGGGTTCCAGCAAGTGCAGCTCGTTAATTTTTTTATGATCATTTTAAGTGTAGGCAAGCTCTTCAGGAATGTTTCGTAGTGTTTTATAGCTGTTGGTCTCTGAGCTATTAATGGGAGCTCGTATGTTGCTCTTGCTATAGACCCTAGACCCGATTTCTTTTAATCTGTCGGGAATTTTATCGGTGCTATTCTGTTGAACATACCTTTTCATGAAGTCAATATGATCAACGCCTGATAAAATAAATTTGAACTTGGCAGCATTGGTGACTAGCGCAGCCGAGTTAAGCATGGCCAGAAACGGATATTTCTACTGATAAATTCGAAATGTAGTTTTCAATAAGTATCTTAAGGCGATCGATATCTTCAAGTTTAAAATTAAGCATTTCCTCTTTGCACAATCCAGGGCGTGTGTCGACATTATCAAAGTCGTTCGTTATGATTTTAAATCCATCACATTTTAAACAACTTTGACTTTGAAGTCAAAACTAGCAGTTTGCGATAAAACTAATTTGTCAAATTCGCGAAAGTGGTCGTTAGTGGTGCCCATATTCTTAAGTACTTTTGAAAGTAATGGCACGAGAACAGCGTCATCTTGACTTAATCCCGTTATATTGAAGAGGCATCTAAGGTATGTTATTTCATTAGTAGGCAATTTACACAGCTTTGCGGGAACATTTTTAACGGGATGTTCCCTGACTTTTGGGAAATCAATCGGTGCCTGTACATCTCTAGGTAATAGACACGGCAAAACCTACCATATTTTCTGTAGATTTTAGAGACGATTCTAACTGAAGGCAATGTTTATATAAATTATCGAACTGCACGGCATTTAAGTTCTTAATTTTCTGTTTAATTATCTCCTTTTCTGCGTGATTCAAGTTTGTATCATACCACTCAAATGGAGACATTGTTAAAATGAGCTTATGTGGATTGCTTAGCATATATTTTTCAACTTTTTGCTGAAAATAGTTTTTATTCTCTTTTAGGCTGGCTCGCAACTTGGCAATCATTTCGGAAACCCGCAAACTGGCAACAACACCCCTCCATGATGGCACAACGCCATTGAGTTAAACAAAATATGATTGTGAAAGTCTGCGCACTGATTCTTAACAGACAATTTAATGGGTTCAAAGCCCTCTTCGACTACTTGATTCACAGTTTGATCAAGCAGTTTCTTGAATTTGTCAAAAGGCTCAACACGAAGGTCTGGCAAGCCTACAGAAAAGTACGTATCTCTGTTTGTATAAAAGTTGAATGTGTTTTTGGTGAAACATTTATATCTACCAGACCCTTCTAAAAGGCTGAGCTAGGCCCAATTTTCAATAACTTAGCTAGAACATTAAGTTCAAAGCACTCCAGCACATCGGACCTATAACACCAAATCGCAACACCAATTTGGTTTTGCCTGTCTATCGAAACACCTATATTATTAAATCTACAGGAACAGTGCACTTCGCGCGGCGTCGACCAACGCGAATGGAGTTTTTGTGTTCAAGGTATTCCTTATCAACAAGTTTGAATGTTTTACTCAAGTCGAAGGAGCCGTAGCAGAACATCCGCGCATTGCTCGGATGGTAGTATTTCCCATGGAAGTCAATTAGCCCCGTGTGCGTTAAATTGGGAATCTCTAGCGCATCTCCGCCAGCTGTATACTTGTATGCAAGTGCTGGCAACAAACTGCTTAAAAGATTTTTTTTCTAAATTCTCGATTATTCTCAGCAAGTATTCCTTTCATTTCGTTGTACACAATTCCCTTTATCATAAGCTCAGATTTCTGATTGTGCAAGTCCGTGTGCTCAAGTCGCCAGCCTTCCTGTAGAAAGTCCAAAAAAATTAAATTTGGCCTGCAATGTATAAGTTAAAAAATGCTAGATTGAAATAGGTTCATTAGTTAATCTTCTTACTTAAAAACAGAATGTAAATAAATTCGCTGTATATTCCGGAAATCAGTTTCATTTCTAGAAGCGAATATATATACAGTTAAGTTCGGCGCAGTAAAAGCATTATATTGGTGACATCTGATCGTCATAGCATTTTGAAGAATGGATTGGGGCGTATAAATTTGAAAATCTTTTCCGCAAGATGTGTCGCTTTGAACTTTTCTTAATGACCGCAATTCATTATTGTTAAATTGTATACGTCTATGCATTGCGGTTAAGCTGTTAAAAATTTATAATTAAAGAAACACACGTGGTATTCTATCATGTATCTGCACAGCCTAAAAAATACCTACATAAGCCGAATTCCCTTATATTCATGAATTTTGTCAATAATGTATTGGAAACAATTTTTCAATTTCATAAAAGTAAAAATCGAAACATTTCTTACAAATTATTATGAGCTGTCAGACTACATTTGAATTCTTTAAGTTACAACGAACCTATGGTATCATTTATTTCAATTAAGAAAAGATCCACTTACCCAGTAATAATTATAATAAGAAAAATTATTTTAAGAAATTAAAATGAATATACATTCCATACATATTTTTTCTGCGGCAAATGAGGCGGCGATACGATGGTGTGTTGTGAAGTGGGAGGCGCAGCACCTGAGAGTAGATGGACATTTTCACATGCTTATCGGTTTAATATACCCGAGAAATGTTTTCTCAGCAGGGTATTGGGTGTTGTGTATAGTTTTCCGATATCTACTAGTATGCAACAAGTGGGAGAGGTAGCAAATGCGTGAATAGCACGGCGAACAGCTCCGTGGTACGGCGATTGTATTATTTTATGTGGGACTTTGCGCACCATCCGTAGATGGAAAGGCCATAATAAATTTTAGAGAGCATTTGGCGTGCTCTTATGTAATGTTTATAAGCATATACAAGTGAACTTAAAACTTAGAAATTTAATAATGTTGAATCGAGATTCTAGATGTTTTCAAAGGATATTACAGTTATACTTAAAGAGAAGCTTCGAGTCGAAGGCTATACCTTGGATTTTTAATTAATCTACGCTTTTAATACAATTGTTGTTAAATACTCTATCGGGAAATTTACATTGAGGTTTGCGGCAAGTGTGTAGTAATTTACTAGTAATGTGAAAGAGGCACCCGAGTATGCTCCCCATGAGGGAATATTTGCAAACTTTTTTCTGAAAGCGTCCAATTTTTTTTATTATGGCTTCGTCAGGGTAGTTTGATATTCTTATATTCTTATGTCTTGTCACAATGCTATCATGTAAAGCACTACGGAGGGTGGAGAGCCTTGTGGCATTTCGTTGAACAAGCTGTGGCTGTCAGAAGTGATGCTGCTGACTCGAACCCTGAAAGAGCGATCAGTCATAAAGGCCTTGATAAGGATATAAAGCCATGGGACTGCATGTAGCACGACATGATTTTCTGTCGAAAGCGCATTCGGCGCGAAGTGTTGTACGCATCAACACATCCATTGTGCTGTTTTTCTGTTTCAAAGCCATCTGGCTATGCGAAATTAAATAGTGGCGGGTTATAAACCACATCAGTATACTTCCTATTGTTGGCCAAACTTTATTTCAAGTACTCTTTGCCGAAAGTACAGGTTTTTAAAAATTGCATTGCATTTTTTAGTACTTGATGGAAGTTTACATTTGATTTTTATATGAGTGAAATAGTCGCTGCTGTGTATCCCTTAGCTGATAAAGGGTATGGTTCCATCATGAAACTTTGCCTTTCTGTGAAACTCTTTTAATGTGGGATTTTTTAGCGGCAGGTCTTATACATTTGGTCACACGAGTGACCTTACTGTTCAAGTACCAAGTTTTCCAGTTTACCTCGAGTTTTTTAGATTCACTTCGATATCCCAATTAGCAAAATCTATCTGACAATTGGGCAGCGGTAGGGAGTTGTCAGGGCTAAACTGCATAGATGTGGTCATCTTCATGAACGACATCTAGTGTAGTCCAGCTACAGCCACAGCCAATTTTATCCAACATATTCAAATGCATTTTATGGGCAACGAAATTCGTTTAAATATTTTGTATCTCGACCCGTTTGGGCAAGTTCCAACATGAGAAGCTGCGCTATTCGTTGCATGATGTTTGTAAAGTTCCAGATTAGCCTGCAAAATTCCTGATTTATGTTTTCAGTTGGTTGTGTGGGTCTAAACGGAAATCCTCCAAAATATTACTTATTAGCGCGCTTATCATGTCCTTCTTCGTCTCAAAAAATGTAGGTCTCCAAACTCCGGGCTCCTATATACAACACCAACCATTAGGCTGCCAGCGCCATGTTTATCTATGGCCTTAAAATTTTTATTTTACAGCTTCGTGTTTGGACTTCGGCACTGATCAAACAATTTTAAATTTGGACTCGTTAGTAAATATCATCATCCAATAACTGAAATCTTCCTCCAGATGATCCTTCGCCAATTTTTAGCGGTACTTCATTCTGCCACGCTTTTGCTATAAAAATTTGTTATCGAATCATAGTTTCAAGGTGTCGTGATGTTCCCAAAGTTTCCGGCACATCACTGGCCACTTTTGGGACCGAAAACATGGGGTTCTCCCGAATTTTTGAAAGCATTTCAGTGGGATCGCTCTGATTAAACATCGTACCTATTTTTCGGATTGAATGTTTGTAAATGGCTTAGAAGAAATTCTCAATGATCTATTGTAGTACGTGGTCCCATTTAAAAAAAAATACACTTCACTTTTCGATATAAGCACAAAATTCAACGAAAGACACTTGAACAAATTTTGAATATTAGGAAAAAAACATACTATTAAAACAAATTTCCTGGCCCTTGAAATAAGCTATTGATTTTTTAGTGGCTTTTTCGTTCTTAATTATGTGTAAATAAAAAAATGCAAAAAAATAAAAGAAGGGCCATGTTATTAGTTTAATCGTTGCAGAAAACCGTAAATTAAATATCTTAGTTTGGGTTTAATTGCGCCTTAAACTTTTCATAAGGTATCGCTTGAAATAAGGTGTGACCCTCTGTAAGTCACCAAAGACCCGGATTATACTAACAAAGTAATTTGGTCATAAGAAAATATTTGGTTTTTAGCAACCTTTCTATATTTTTCACATTTTTGTTGTGCCCCGAAAACTTGGTTAGTGTCCGATGTTTGAATTCGTGTTTATGTCCTTATTTTAATATGCAATTAAATTGATAGATTTTTTTAATTTCTAATTTTTTTTTATAGTTGTGTTAGATACTGGTATAGAAGTGGTTGGAGAAAATAGTGATAGACTCTAATTAACCATTCGATTATCTTGAAACCTATCCTTATTCTATATCCTCACTAAAAATTAACTACATCGCCCTACAATAAAAAAATTCCATTGTCGGTCAGGGTCGTAATGAATTTGCTTTGTTTATTTTAATAAAGTTGCCACAACGAGTATCGACAGATGTAATAAGCATATACAATTAAAACAAAAATAAAATTTCTTATAACATCACTGATCTAAAATATAATAAGAATATGTTGATTAATTACAAATTAATTATATGTTCGAAAATTTGCGCATTGCAAGTAGATATCGGTAACGTTTTGGCTATTTTACTTAATATATTTATCATGACTTTAGGAATTTATTAAGTTATTAGCAATACATCGTTTAATTGTATTCCTTTCGATCATCTGATATCCTACCATGTAAGTCAAGGGACTGCAGGCAGTTCAACTTCCTAAACAAGCTACTTTTTTGTATTACGTTGTTGTTGACTTCAATATATTTATGGCGATAATCTGACAGTGTTTTATCTTTTCTCGTTATTGGATGACGTAACGGTCTCGCGGTGTCTCTATGGAAATTGTTGTGACTAGAATATTTGGTGACCTGGACCTTCCTATACTAGTGATCAACTGCGCACTTGAATAAAGGCTTGCTAAGCTCTAAGTAAAAGATCCACCTACTGACTCTTGCAGCGGGTAGGCGTATTCATCAGTGGCTAGATCTTAGATGTTAGATTTGGGAGTGACCTTGTTTCCCAATAGGGTTTCAAATTCACTCAGTTTGAGGCATTCGAGTTTTTTTTAAGCCACTCAAACTTTAAGCCAGGATTTCATACTGAAAATGAATCATTCCCAGAATTAACAGACATTGTACTTTACCTATAGTTCGTCTTTCACGAAAGGATAAAATAGCATTCACAATTGATAATACTGAGGACTCCGATTAGATTTTATTTCCATTTTTCCAAAAAGTTCTATTAAATCTAAAAGCTTTATTGCTTGTGCAATTTGTCTTACGTTGGAACTGTATATCACTTATTTATTTGATTATAGCTAATGTGTCTGTCATTCTTGTTTTGATGTTCGTGTCATTTTTTGAATTCTCGCGCTTTGAACGCGATAACGAAAATTTTAGGTTTCGAGCGCATGCTACTTTTATTTCGTGCGCCGTTAACTGTGTGTGCTTTGCACTTTCGGGTCCAGGCTTGCTTCTCAGAGCAGTGCAGCAAAATACGGCTAAATCCACTTTTTATTTAATTAACATATCGGAATGTATTGGGCGTGTCAACCAATTTTAAAAATTTCAAACAGCATCGCTCTGTCCAATTTTTTTAACCCTACATGGCTTACTCCAAGACTGTCAATCTTCAAAAATATGAAGTTCAAATGTTTCAAAATGTTTAAAAAGTCTCGATCTAGTCATGAGTTGTCTAAGTTTTTTATTATTTTTTTTTAATATCTCAGCACATCGAGAATTATCTTGAACGCTGCATAAGGTAGTATTTTTCTTTGTGTTCAGCTATTACATCTCTGACTGGTTAAATTTTCAAGTCTCTTTCTATGTTGTCGTTTCGAACATTATTGTTGTCTAGACTAAGAGGCGAGCCAGCGTTAATAAGCCAATGGAGGCTATTGGCTTTCAGTTTTAATTGTGTTCTCTAAGCTTCAATGTGCCTGCGCCATGTGAGTCTTCTGTCGAGGTGGACTCCCAGATATGTCACTTCGTTTGCTTCCGGGAGTGCGGTGTTGTTTGATGTAAGCGTTGGGCAATGTAGCTTGTTCAGGGTAAACGTAACGTGCTTGCATTTTTGTTCGTTTACTTTTATTCGCCAATCAGATAGCCATTTTTCTAGGTCGAAAATAGCTGTATCGTCAGCAAAGGTAGATGTTGTAAGTCGTATGCTTGTTGGGATGTCTGCTGTGTAGAGTACGTATAATGTTGGCCCAAGTACACTACCTATCCTGCACCCATATCCGTCGTAATGACCTATTCGTTGTGTTTAGCTAATAAGCTTTTTTATTAGCTGTTGCAATAAGTACAATGTATATTTTTGACTTTTGTCGTAGCGATGCGCGATGCAGCTGACGAGACGAAAGCGAAATTGAATAATAAGCATAAGGGCATGAGCACCGAAAACGGTCAATGCTCAGATCAAAGAGAGAGAGAGAGAGCGATAAGGTAGCGAGAGAGAGTGGGCAGCTTGGCCGTGATTACAACAACTTAAGCTTATAAATTGAATATGTATAATATGAATATGTATGGCATTGAATATGTTAACTTAAGTATATAAATTAAGCGGCAGCGTGACCCGACATACTCCCCCCGTTGGAAGCCTGTCTTTCAACAGCATCCTTAAGGGGCAGCAGACACAACTTGTTTACAGCTCGCTTGATCACTCCTCAAGCAGTCTTCCGCACAGCTATCCGAGCGACGCCATCCTTTCCGGAAATCGGTTCGATCACTCTCGCTAGAGGCCAGGTTGACAGACTCTCGTTCTTGATGATTACTGCGCCACTTGGCACGCCATTGTGGTAAAGTTGAGTGTTTTTCCTTCCATCGGTACCAGAAGAATTTCGCGAAATTGGAATATGGCCAACATTCCCGTGATTGTAGTTGAGATAAGAAGAGTCAGGCTTACAGATAGTAGCGGTTGGGATTTCGTTCAAGGCAAGAACTAAAGTTGATATATCCAAATCGGAATGACTTTCTGAAAATGATATTAAAGATGAAGTTATTTCGAAAGCGATAGTATTAAGGGTCCCAAGCTCTTAAAATCCAGACGCTGGGGTGAACACAGCGTTGTGATTTTTCATCAAATTAGTTGGATGGTCCAAGATTGTGTTATTGAATCGACCATCCTTGCAAGAGACAGTACGACCAGTACCAGTACGACGCCGAGTTCGCTTGGACATTTAGGTACTTGATGTAATGTCCACAGGCGGTGTTTTTGCCAGCAGCACATGTCGCCGAAGCTGACAAATCACATTTCCAGTTAGAGTAGTGCCAACTGTATTTGTTGAGGTACCAGCGCACTGCGATAATGGCAATCCATTTGGATGAAGAAATCCTTCTGAGACAACCCAACCTAAGCGGGTATTTTGTATTACTGGGAGTCCTGTCGGCAGCTTAATTTGTCCAAAGCACAGCAGTTCATAAAATAGACTTGCTCCAATTAACATGTCCACGCGTTGAGGCTTATGAAA
>SCDZ01000991.1:0-22190 GCA_004143845.1 Drosophila lacertosa | reverse complement strand
GTATAAAAATCCACTTTAAAAGTTTTTCTGAGGGGGTCTAATTTTCTGTCAAAAATCATGCCAAAATTGGGAAAAAATTTGACATGTAAAGTTCCTACAACCATATAAAGTGTATCTCCCAGACTTTGATCTCCAATAACTTTGCCAATCATCGTGCTCGGGCCCATCTTCATTAATTTATGCATGCACATTCCGTTATTCCAGCTGCCCAGGCAGGCCAGCTAATTGCAGCGGGTTTTTTCATTGGCCATACAAAGTTGGTTTTATTGGGCGACAAGCAATCAAAAAAATAACAAAAATAAGCATAACAAAGTATATTCTGGTTTGCTTTCGACTTTCACAGACAACGACGGCGACTAATTAAAACATTAATTGAAAATGCGACGAACCTCGGTCGCAATCGCACCTAAACCAACAACAGCAACAACATTTCCATCTGGCTACCGTTTCCACAAATAGAGACGCGCATTTCCACTAAAAGTGCCGCAGCCCCAACAACAACTTGAGGCGCACAAACAAAAGACTTAAGACACGAACTTCAATTTCAACGCAAGCTTGTTGCCAAGTGGGGACGAGGAACGAAACGAGGTTTGTCTTGTGAAACGGTAACAGTTTTAAAGGGTTCATTGAACATTGGACAACTGTGGACAACTTTCGAATAGTCGTGTTGGTTGTTGTTGTTGTTGTTGCTTTTGTTGTTGCTCTTGTTTTTTTGGGTGCTACAATTGCAATTACAGCAGAAACGTTTTTAGGCGCGCACAACGCATACGAATTATGCGACCAGGGTCCTCCACACATTTTGGCCATGAAAATGTGACCGTGATGATGATCATAATCATGATCATTATGTGTGCTCATAAAACTTGTTGTACAAAGGCAACAGACAAATAAGTTGTCTACTTGTCAAATACCCTAAGAAGAAAATAATTAAATTGACTACATAATAAGTACCCTAAAAATAATATTTTTGTATAGATATTAAAGTAAAGTGAAAAGTAGAAATATATAACTCTGAATTTAGCTATAAAATAAATACAAATTGCAGTCTTCTCTTTAAAGAAGTAAACAGTTTGAATACACTTTATATAGTTAACTTTGTTTAGTTATAAGAATAGGCTATATTGTAAATAAAATTATTGTATTGAAATTGATCTAAATTAAATATGATTTAACGATTGTTTTTCTATGTCTATTGAAATTGATTTAAATTAATTTCAGTCATATGCTTTACACACTGTTCTCTCCTAAAAGTTACACACTTCATGCTGAAACTAAAACACTCTGTTGAACGCTATACAAAATAATACATAAATAACGCTGAGCAACAAAAACAAAAACAATAACAACAACAACAACATTTACATATGCGAGTACGTCAGTACTTATGCATAAATTAACATAACTTGTCTGAGTTTGTTTGTGTGTGCGTGTGTTGATTAAACATGCATTTGTTAAATTAAGCATGGCCAAGACGCTCCGAGTGGAGCTGAAACTGTGACTGGTCTCCCTTGGACAGGAAGAGCAAATTGTGAGCTGGGAGTCGCAGGAGTCCACTGCCTGGGTTAAAGAAGCGCACGCAGACCAATTGCGAGTTATTCCCAGGCAGCTCCCTCAGCCGTAACGAGTCGCCGATACCCTATAGCCCAAAAAGGGAGTGGCTTAAACACAAGCGAAAGCCAGCGTAAGAGATCACATCACGTCACAGCCATAAAGTAGTCTGATCAACTGTTGAGGGTGTGCTTAAGCTAGCAATACAGATACCCTATAGAGAGATAATATAAACAAATTTAAGTAGATCAATAAGCTGAGCTGTTCAACTCTCAATAAGGAAACCCTTCTTTTAGATATTAAAATTTATTTTCTGGCATTTATACCCATAACCCATTTCTTAGAATGCAGCAATTCCGAAATCTACAAAAGCTGCACTCTTCAACTCTGCAACTTTAGATTCTGTTTAGCCGACGCCAAACGAGTGTAAAATGTTTTTCAGATAACTTGCTCCAAATTGCAAAAATTTATATTAAGATGGGGTGTGTTCTTTTAAGGACTACGTTGATTGTTAAAACATCTCTCTTTGCATATTCCCATTCGTTTATTGCTAAGTCTTTCTTTCTTACTTATCCTGCACAGTCTACAGGGTATCGGCTGGGGCAAGCACTCTCACTTAGCCGCTAGCTGCACTTGTGGTTAGTTCCTGCAATTTGACAACTTGGCACCTGCCACAGCGACTTGGCCCAAAAAACATTTGCAATTGCAGGTGGTTTTTCGGCTTGCAACATGCACGCGTCCCAAATCAACTGTCAACTGTCCAATTGAGAAATACAAATACAAATAAAAATACAAATACAAGTGCAATCGATTGGGACCAAACAGAGATCATAATAATGCTTCGATATCAAATTCATGTCCGCTGCCAGCCAAGCGGAGAGCCAAACTAAATGCTCTGCAACAAGTGGCTGGCCAAGTGTCCGTCTGTCTGTCTGTCTGTCAGTTAGTCTGTCCCGTCGTCTCGTCTAGCCGTTTGTTTGGCTTATCGTGTGAACTAATCTAAGCCAAGTCGCAGACAAACACAAACACAAATACAAATACACACACACACTCGCACATTCAGAGAGCTGTGAAATGATGTGCGATGTCTATGAGCATAATACACTCAACTCATTTTTCTTCTTGCCCATTTAAATACCCTAGCAAAAAGGTAGTTTGGCTGTGTAAGTTTAAGCTTTCTTAACAAATCAAAAGAAGCCAACTAAATCTGTTAGAGTATTTGAGATTCGATACGAAGTGAAGTCTACTCTCTTTTATTATTTCCTCGCCCTGCGTTGGTCTCGTATCAGCGTCTTGGACTGTTTCTTGACCGTCTTCGTTTGAAATTGAAGCCAAAGAATAATTGTTGCTGTTGTTGTTGTTGTTGCTACTTTATTACACCACACACAGGGCCGGGGCGAGGTTTTTTTTTTTTTTGCCGTTTGTCGTCAAGGGTCTCTCGTTGCAGTTGACTGCCTCCGGTCCGCGACGACTGTGGCAAAAGAAACACATTAAAAGCATATCAAGTGAAATCATCATCAGAGTGTTCTCAGCGTTTGTTGCCCGTTGCTGCCAGTTGCTGCAGTTGCCAGTTGCAGCGGAAGCGGCAGCCCCAAAACTGTTGCTAATAGTTGCTCTAACACTTTATTTTTTTTCTTTGTTGATACCCCACAGCACAGATAATGGGCACAGCATTAGAGGCTAGTGGAAGTGTGTGTAACAAAAACTTCGTACAGGGTATGTGCCAGTCAATCAGTTTGGGCTGGGCTACAGAAGCTGCAACTAGGGAACTATGGAAGCGGAAGCAAAGTCATTTCCAACTTAACTTAAGTTACTTTTGGGATTGTCGATATACCAAAATGAAATGTGATTTATAAACTTTATAACGTAAGGTTTATTGGACTTTTTTGTAATAGCCGGCAGCTAAAATGAATTGTATTCAAAGCCTTCTTCAACACTTTCGTTGCGGCAACAAAAATTTGTGTCATGTCAACAAACAATCAATGTAAACAACAAAAACAACAATGTTGAGAGGGGCATAAAAAAGGGGAGAAGGAGAGTAGGGGAGAAGGGTGGGGGGAGGGGGCTAGGCTAAGGAGCAGACTTGGGCTTGGCGCACGCTTCATCTACAAACTGAAATCTGCGTCTGCAGCTCAGCTACAATTTGATTGCTGTTGTTGTTGTTGTTGTTGCTGCGTTTTGTTGACACGCCCGTAAAAAGCAACAAACAACAACAACAACACACGCTCAATTAGTGTGAGGTTATGTTAGTTTCGGGCGCACCTCGCAGGCGCCTCAAGAACCCAACCCAGCATCCAAAACCCCAATCCCCCCCTCCCCTAACTGGCGCCCCCCCCTTAGCAGCTACTGGGCGTGTTGTTGCGCTGCTTAGGCGCCAATTAAATGTCCAATTCAATCTCACAATTGGTCCAACTTCGTGATTTACCCTGAGCCAAATTTAATCGGGCCCAGTCCCAGGTCCAAACTTGGGCCATGACTCATGCACCGTTTTAGACAATCGAATACGAGTTGAATTATTCTTAACCATAAATGCAATTGAGCTATTCAGTCAGAAGTTGGGAATTGCTTTCGTATCTTAGAGATGAATATAGAAAAAAGAGATAAACTCAAGATAGCCAAAAATTGTATTTAAATATGTGCAAAGGAAAACTAAACGATGACTTTTTCTTCTCAACTCAAATTCTTAATGAAGGCAAGCGTTTTTTTTAACAAAACAAATTTTTTTTATATCAAAAACCATTTTAAATCTATTTTATCAATTGCATCAATTGCAAAAAAATATTTCACTACTCTATAAAAATATCGGCTGTGTTCTCTATAATGACATATTTTTAATTATCTCAAGATAAAATAAATTATTTTTATTTGTTTTTATTTCAGAAACCTAAAACGGTTTCCTTTTATTTATCTTTCCATAGAAATTTTTTAAAGTGTTCTCTATAATCTAAAGAAATTTTCAATTATGTGATAATCATTTATAACACCTATTATTTCAAAATATTGTCTTTCTTTATATATAAAAGACTTAGACTTGGAGTTAGTTGATGATTAAAAGAAAATTGATTTTGCTTAGGTTATGATTTTTATCAACTTTGATTAAACAACTTTGTACATAACTTAAAATACTTTCGATTTCCTTGAATTAAACATTTCTTGTCTATATTTTAGAGAGTATCGATTAAATTTAAAAAAAAAAAAAAAAAGTTTTTGCTTATTTTAATAAAGTTGCAGTTAAACCATTTTTATCTTTTGTATAATCAAAGGAACTGCAATCTTTGCATAATTTACCCACTTCTTTAACTATTTCCTTATCAACCATAATACTTGCAAGTGTAATCAACAATAAACACAAATCTGACGATCTTTTGTAACCCTTTCTCAGTATATATATATTCAAGTCCGATGTTATTTCAGATCTAGAAAAAACTGTTTATAAAGTCATTTTTTGCTGGGTTCCACAACGAGGTTCTTGCTGCTTTGGGGCAAGAGAGAGAGCCTCCTCTCGAGGCGCCACAGTGGCCAACAGAGACGTCCCATTTCTTGTAGCTCGAGACTAATTGTTGTATTAATTGGGTTTTGCATGAAGTTCTTTCGTGTTGAGCTAGTTAACTGGAGCTTCCCCCAGTTCGGAAAACAATCGTTAGAATCATAAATATATACAAATTTATGCTTATTACACATGGGGCCGAGACAAATTTATGCAACTGGGTGGCACTTTTTCTAGACCCCTTCGTTTGCGCGCCTCTGCCTTTCGCTTTCCCCCATGCAAATGCGCCCCTTTTAGGCCAAGCCAGAACATGCGAACAGCATGAGAAAAGCCAGTCTCTCTCTCTCTTTCTCTCTCACTCTTTCTCTTTGGTCTTGGCCTGGCCTTGGTGCAGAGTCTACCTTATAAGGCGCCCGCGGCTCGCCCACCACCATCAATTGTTGACTCACAAATTGAGCAACAAATTAACGCGAGGCGATGATTGAAGGTTGCCCCAGCAAACCAAACGAATTACGAATGCCATTTGAGGCCATCATCAAATCAGCGCACAACAAAAATACAAAAACCAAACTGCGCGAAATTGCTGAGAACTTCAATGTCTACATACATACATACATACATACTATATATAGCATATTTATGTATGTTTCTTTTGGGCCCACAAATTATATTATTTCAAGTGATGTGAACTTTATTTGAATAGAATCTTACGGGTTTCATTTTTTACTAGTTTTACGACTGTGTTTAAAATTTTTTTTAATTGGTTTTTTCAGCGTATAACAAAAACGTAAGACTTTTTATAACAAACACTTAACTTTTGCTCTAAAAAAAAAATGTATTCAAGTTTATATATCACACAACAGATATTTTAGTTCTTGATTATCAGTCGATCAATTTATTGGCCAAGCAGCCATCAATCAGTCAATCAACCAATTGGCCTAACAATCAGAGCAAACAGTTCAAATACCCATTTAAATTAATAAGCATTTATTTTCATATATTGAGCAACCCCTTTAAGCATATAGAAATATTTATTTTAGTCTCACAAATACTTTCAATGCTCTTCAAAGCTTTACTTTTCTTCAGACTGGGATCTAAATTTGATTTTCGACTCACCTGAACGGCACAGTTGAGAAAGCAATTGTTTTGACCAGGTCCGTTGAGCAAACCCTTCGACGAGGGCTCCAGCGTGGGCGAGGTCAGGTTGATGGGCGCCCGCAGCAGCTCCAGCAGGCGGCTACGTTCCGCCCCATTTTGGACGGCGCCGGCGGCGAACGCTTTCGGCGCAGGCGTCGTTGCGTATTGCACCGCGATGGGCGTGGCAGCTGAGGCGGCGGCAGCGCTGGACGCTGGGCGGTACATGGGCGTGCCGTGGGTGGCCATTGTGCGGCTGCGGCAACTTCCAAGGGGGGCAGCTACGCCTATGGCTGGCATTCAGACAATCTCAATCTGTGGACATGGCTGCAAAAGAGATTTGGCAGAGCAGACAAAAAACTTTAAGAATGTGACAACTTAATGCGAGGACGCCCGCACAACTCAACATCACTCAAATGCCAAGCGAAGTAGCCCAAAAAAAAGGGAAACAAAAAAACAACAGCTTCACTGACTGACTAATGCACTTCCCTAAGAAAAAAATGTGATTTATAAAAAAAAAACTAAAATAAAAACAAGCTGTTGTTTATTGCCCTTATATTATATTATTTATATTTAAATGTGTTTGTTACAAGTGTGAACTTGGGACATGTTTGAGGAGAATAACAAATATTTAGTACAACTTTAAATACACAAATATATTTTAGCTTTAGCCTAGCTTTCAACGTTACACATTTGTTGCTGAAATTGAAATACCCTCGACGAGGGCACAATAAAATGTTTGACGCTCGTGACGGCTGCCGTGTCGCTGGCAATTAGCCACGACCGCAACTGCGACGCCGACTGCGACGCCGACGGCGGCGGCGGCGTTGCGAGCATGTGAATTCCCGCCAACCAGCCAGCCAGCAGCAAATTTATAAGCACGGGCCCGTTGCGACTTCAACTTCATCTTCATCTCCATTTTTATCTCGCCCCAAACCGGACCGAAGTTGTTCTGCGAGTGAAAGTCGCCGCATTTTGAGAATGCGAAGCGCGTGCGGCAACTAAATATGTGGGGCAAGAGCGCTCCGAACGGAAACAAACATTGCCCAGTTGAGCTTATGCAATGCTAGCAATGCGTTCGCATTGCCATTCATTCGATGCAGTCGCAAATTCATTCAATAAAGTCAACGCCAGCGGCTACTCCAGCTCAATAACGAAAGACTTAGGCAACAAACTTGATTCAACTTGCATGGGTATAAAGCTTTTAAGACAATTATAATTTGCTTGCTTATAGTTGATTTGTTGTACTATAAGCTCAAAATCTTGTTATAGATTTTTTTTAAAAATATTTGAGGCTTTGCAAAAAACAATAATAATAAAAAAATTCAACAAAATCTAGCTTGTAATAAAGAACTTTGCTTAGTAACAATCCGCTTACCGTAGAAATAAATCTACGTTTTGTTTTTTTGGTTTTTTTCATATACAAAGAATCTTTTGATTGCACAAACATCCAATGTTATATCATAAGGTCTGATTTTGTTGTCTCTCTCGTTGTAGTGCTAAAAACTATGCGCGCTTTAATGGTTATGCTAATTGTTAAATGGCTGCAACGGTGCTAATTGCCACATGCGCTACGCTGGGCCACAAGTTAGTTTTGGCCGAGTGTGCGGTGTGTTGGGTTCGCCCTAAGCTCGGCCACAGAAAACAATTAACATAATGTTGATGGGGACGCTGCACCTGCTGCGACCGTTGGACGCCAGTTGGAAACGCTTGTTTTGCATATTAATCGAGTTTGCTTGCTCACGAAATATGATGCGGCATGACTGTGACTTGTGGCAGTGGCAGGGGCTAAGGCTGAGACTGAGACTGGTCAGGCATTTCAATTGCTTGAATGTTGCGTGAAATGCAACAATTTGAGGAAGGCAATTTTGAGCTTGCAACAGGCCTTCGAGCAATCAACATTCAACGCTGTTCGCCTGTCAATTTCAATTCGAATCTAGCATTACACACACACACGCAGACACACACATGATGTTTGGGGCAACCTGATTAAAATTCTTCATAAATTTCAAAATTTACGCATGCAGGCCAAGTCCGTAGTCTGGGCCAAGTTATGATCGGTCTCTGCAGCTTCAAGCCATCTCACGCAATGCAAATGGCGGCCGGACAAAACTTGTTGTTGGCCAACACAGACGCTTTCTTTTTAACCGAGCGGCGACTCATTTATAAACTTTTTTTTTTTCAGTTTTTCTCAATCAATTTCCAACTATGTCCAGTTTTTTGTCGCTTGTGGTTTTTCTTGTGGCTGGCGTGAGAAAGGCCCCAAAAAACAAAAATAAATCAATCAAAGAGACCTGATATTTAATATAAATATATTTACCAGCTAATTAAACACATTAGCTCATTTTACTTTCAACCTGAGATAAATGAAGAAAGCTTTACTTAAATCAAATTTTATTTATTATTTAGAAAAATATTCTTCTTTTAAATAAAGCCCTGGTCATAAATTAAAGATGCTTTTGAAGCTTTACTAAGATCGAGGCCACACATGCGCATAGTTTAGACTACCCCATTGTGGCCTAAGCTGTTGTTGTTGTTGTTGCTGTTTTTATTGTTGTTGGCTAATGTTGGTCATCAGCGGCGCAGAAGTCACGCAACAATTTCGCGACAATTACATAAGACTGATGAGCATTCTGCGACGAGCAGCATAAAACAAAAACCAACCAGTTCATGTGGTCTTAACATGCATGTGGTCGACTAAAAGCTACCCTGTGAAATGAGAAAAGCTAAGCACTTTTGATTAAATATTGTCTGTATTTCCTTATATTTATAACTGGTTAGTAATTTATTTAATATTAGCTCTAGTTTTATTATTTATATTTAAATTGTTATTAAAATACTTTACTTAAGAATATATATACTTTAAAACGGTAGAACTGCCACAAAGCTCTTTGCTGCTCACTTTATAGGGTATTAAAAGCAAAGCAAAGTCGCATTCAAAGCAGTCCACTGATTGTTGACAGAATTGTTTTGTCCAGTTATTAAGTTGTTGTTGCTGCGATGCTGGCGCCAGCATTTATATTAGCCCAGCACACAACAAAAACTGTGTGTATATATGTGTGTGTGTGTGTGACTCCGAAAAACGTGACATAATGCAAAAGAATAGTTGAGACCGAACTAAGGAAAAGGGCGAAGACAAAGCTATTCGAGTGGAATCCAAATGAATGCAGTTTGAAATGGGTGCACAGCAGGTGTCTGAAATGCGCATTACTGTAAAAGAGGAGTTGATGTTCCTCAACTCGGCCTGGCATATGTCATTGACAAATCGCATGATTGATCGCTTGATATTTACGCTATGGTCTAAGCCATCCATCCATCAATCAATCAATCATCTTGTGCAGTCTGAGAAAAAATGTCATTCTAAAATTGTACAGGATTGAATTACAACTCAGACACATTTTTTAGAATATACTGAAAATTAATGTAAATAATTTATACATAAAAGTGTGTATATAAAATAGAATTAATCAATAATAAATATAAATTAATAATAAATAATATAAGCTAAAATAAGCTAAAGTACAATATATATAGCCATTGTATAAAGCTAAGAATTTATATTTTGTACGTTTCTGAAGATATAAATAACAAAATATTAATATATTATTTAATAAAATAAAAATAATTTTTTTAGCACAAGTATATTTTAATGGTTTAATTTCGTTTTTAAAGTAAGTTAATTTTTAAGATTTAAATAACATCGAATTAAAAACTAACTACTTAAAGTAAGTTAAAAACATCAATAAGAATATAGTTTTCTATTAGACAACTTTTGTGTCTGCTTTAGTTACTCAACTTTAGCGCTGAGTGTATTTGCGTTGCATGTTTTTGTTTTTGTTGTTGTTGCTGGCATGAATTGCAGTTGTTGGCGACTTTCTTCCGGGGCACATGTTGCACGCATCTCTCTTCATCGTGGCCATGACTGGCAATTACAATAGCTCAATCAGTAAACACAGAGAGCAAACCCCTCGTACACCCCTCGTTGCAATTGCCATGCACTCAACGGAACTATGCCAAGAATGTTGAGCACCTGTTGGCATCATTTCTGGCTCAAACGAGTTGCCAACAACAACAGCAACAGCAACAACAATATTGTTGGCGACCCTGAAATCAATACAGAGAGAAGTCTCTGTGTATTCTCTATAAAGCACTTTACTTTACTTAACTATTGGCAGAGTTGGGAATTTTCTTTAAACACGCAACGAAAATGATTTCATTTTTAAAATGTTATTAAAATTTCACTATAAATGCTTTATTAGTTCAACTTCGTGCAACTTTTCGTGCTGGTTCGTGTCACGACACGCGCACATTTCTAGCCATTGTTTATCGGCTTGAAACGTTTGAACGTGTCGAGCTTGGCCGCAATGAGTTGGCCAACTGCTGCAGATAGTCAAAGAGTTAGCAGCAATTGACCAGCTGTTGTTGTTGTTGTTAGGTGCTCTTCATGTTATTGTTGTTGTCGTTGTTGCTGATCTTGTGTGCATCCAATGGAATTGAATGGAACGAGCCCACGTGCGCCGCCTTTAGATTCCACCTAATTTGACAATTTAACGGGGCCTGCATTTCGCCCCCGTTGGCGATTTGTCGGCGCTGCCCACGCGGCCAGCCCCCCACGCCGCCCCGGACCCGGTCACAGTTGAGCGAGCCCCATGAAAACGAACCCCAATCGACTGCTGAATACTCTATTCATTTTTCAACAAATAATTTATATATTATTAGCAATCAGAGTGTAAAAAGCATTAACAATATACTCAGTTTGCTTTAAGTGTGAACAGGGTATCTGAGGCGCAATAACAAAGCCGCAGCATTGTTTGAGTCGCATTCCTGAAGGTGCTGGGAAATGAATTTGGCGCTCGTGCGACAACAGCAACAACAGCAGCCGCCGCAGCAGCAGACCCAACTGACCACAGCTCCTTCGAGCTTCAACTTGGAGGTCCATCTCTTGGGCTCCATCTGCTGGGCCTGCCTGATTGATTAGCTGCGCATGCGATGACAGCAGCTGTGCCGCCTAATTGCAAATACAACAGCTGAAGAAGACCAAGCAGAAGAGGTCAGCAGAGTGTGCGAAAAGAAAGTGCTCGACTGCAGCTATACCCTGTGCAAAAAAATTTCTATTCGAAAGAAGATCGTTTTTTTGATTATAAATATTGTTTTGTTTTACAGATTTTAAAACTGACCAATCTGATCAGTATATACTATATTTGCTCTTGAAATTTACTCAGTCCAAAAGCTTAAATAACTTTATATCTGCAAATGAATTAATATATGTATATAAATACATTCGTATATAAAAAACATTTGCTATTTCCACATAAGTCCAACTTTAGCTTACTTTGAGGAATGCCCACAGTTGTATACCCTAGCAAAGACCACAAGATGACAACGCCAACGACAATCAAGAAAAATGGGCGTCTTTGTTCGAAAGCACAATTACAACAACAACGACAACAACAACAATGTAGCAAGCTATGCGTGTGGCAGATAAAAGGGGCGGGCGACGTGGCAACCGCGAAATCAAGAAGAAGAAGAAGAAGAAGAGCTTACAGACTGACAAACTGATAGGCAGACAAAGCGGACAGCATAATTTATAGTTTATAGTTTCGAGTCGCGGAAAACTCAGCGCCAATCAAATGGAAAATGAAAAATGAAAAACTACGTGTGCGGCTGACCGCAGCTGTCATAACTGGTCAACTTCATCCTCTCTATCCCCCCTCCCCCCGCACTCCCCTCACTGATTGAGCTTGAGGTATGCAAATTGCTTGGCTGTCAAATGTGAGCTTCATTAAACAAGCCGCAGCCGCAGCCGCAACTTGGCAGCGAATCTTTGGCCATTAGCGAACACCTTAAGCCCGATAATTATGGGCCCGACTATAAATCAGTTGCCAAGCCACCAAAAACACGCACTAAAGATACCCAAAGATACTTACAGATATCCAAAAGATACTCAAAGATACTCAAAGATATTCCAACTATAGCTCTAAAACTTTAACTACAATCCGCGTCTCGCCTTCTCGTGGGCGTTTATGTTAATTTTTACGCATTTTTATTTAATTTTTTCTTTTGGGTTTCTAATACCCTATACTTGTAAAGCAATGGTGTATATATTCGATATGTGCAAAATTTGTATTTTATTCAAATTGTGTATGAAGAAACAAGAAAATATAATAATATTATTCTCTTTATCTATCATAAAGAGTCTTTAGATATATTACTGATTAGTTTCCCTGAAAAAATTGTAAGCAACAGGGTATCTCTTAGTCGATCGACGACTACGTCACGCCTGCTTTGATTTTTGGCAGCAAATCAAATGCCACAAAACTAAAGCGAACGCGGCCCGCGATATATTTCACACACGACAACAACACACACTCAAATACACACACACACACTCGCAGTTAGCCACAAATTCTGTCTTTTGTTTGTTGGCTTGTTTGCGGCTTTTAGCCACGTGCTAAAGCGCTCTAGACTTTTTTAGACTCTTATGGAAATTAACATTTTTTAATGGGTTTCTCTTTTGTAGGCCATGCCCATTGAAAATGGGTAACAAAAAGAAGGTAGCATGGTTTTTGTGTAGCGCTATTTGACAATAATATTAGTATATGAGTTCATTTGACACTTATATATATTATTTAAATTGTAAGCATATGATTGAGCCTAAGTCATGCTTATACTTATATTTATTGACATGAGCTTAAGTTTCAAATAATATTTGAATCAACAATAACTTTATATTCATTATACAAAATTCTATGCATATTTTGACTCTTGTATAAAAATTATCATTAAAATTTAAACACAAACAAACAGAGGATATCTGCGAGTCGTTCACTTGAAGCAACAAATCGCCCACCTGTTGCTCTAATTTATTTTCTATCTATTTTTCTCATACATTATTTTAACTGGAAATGGAAATACAAAGTTTTGTTTTAAATTCCTCGTAGCTGTGTATAGGATATATGACTTAAGTAAGTACTCCTACTTGTTTATTAAATTTTTATATATATTTTGTATTTTTTCTTCATTACAAATTGACATATATAAAACAAAGCAATATAAGTTGTGGATAAAATTGGCCTACGAGCGATCCGCTAATCATGACCGTAATTTGGTGGCATGAGTTTGTCGGCTGCATAACGAAATCCGACTGCGAGAGAAAATCGAGTTTTAAGTTGCGTGCAGCATCGTGGAAAATGAACGAAAAATGCAGCGAACAATGGACAAAAGATCTCCCAAAAGGCATTTAACGGATATTATATATACATACATACACATATACAGATATATACATATATAAATACCCAACTGCAGGTGCATGATTGGCACAGCGAACAGGGGCAGGGGGAGAGGGGACAAATTAAGCAATGGCCAACGGAAATATTTACAAAGTGCGCCATCTAGCGTTGGCTAGCGTTAAAACTATTGGAATTTCGCTTGGCCAAAGAGCTGAAAATTGCATTGGAATCGCTTAAAATGTCGCTCTAATGAGCAAATGATGATTGCCATTAAAAATGCGATCTCTTTCTTTTCTCTTTCCTCTCTCCTGGCCTGAGATATATGCGAGTTGAGCACTCGAATTAAATCATTTGTGGCTGCTTATCGCAGTGCCTGCTACAAATTCAATTAGTGGCAAGTTCCAGTCTGGGACTTGTGGGAAATTTTACGCTCAAGAGTCGAACTTGAAAATGGGAAACAGCAGCCACTTGATTGAATTGTGTGGGAGTGCAGCTCAAGTGGATAACTGCAGGCAAGGAGCGAACCACAGTGAAAGAGAGAGAGAGAGGGGGGGGGGGATCATATGAGGAGCAGGACTGCAAGTGCTGCTGGCCGCTGTTCATATCTCAATCAATCTTCAATTTAAATTCGATTAACAGGCCCAAGAGAAGTTAACATTCTTATCTGCGGCATGCCAAAGATAAAATACCCTTTGCAGACACATGAAAAATATCTTAACCTAACCACACGAAATTGAAAAGTAAGAACAATTGATCAATTATTTATATGGCAGTTATATGATATTGTGTCCAGCTATTATTGAGATTTAGATCATATGTTAGAAGCAAAATTAATTTATAAGTTACTGAGTTTGTATAATTTATTATTGAAATTACATATAAAATCTAACTTTTGATACGATTGTTTCTATCTTATTTGCCTAGAAGGAGATACAACTCATATTTTCCCCTCAGTTCATCATTCTGATCGAGAATATATGTATATACCCAAAGTCATCAGAAATGTGTCTCAGTTCGTTAGGACACCCTTTGGCAAGGGTATCATAAATCAAAACCACTTTTAAAGTCAGCTTAGCGATGAAGAAATAAACGAAGACAAGCCAAAAAAATATATATATACATACATATATAATAATAACTGGCTGCTCCTGGCCGCAACCGCATACAGATCCAGTTGGAGTCGCTGTCTTAGTTGAGATGTTGTTGAAATTTGGACGCCTCGAGAAAAAAAGAAAAAAAAACCAAAAAAAAAAAAAACGACACGCAACTTGAAAGATCAGCATCAAACATGTAATTACACGAGAAGCCGTGATGATGATGACCAACACAATGATTACCACAATGATCATGATGACGATCGCGCTTCTGCTTCTTCGTCTTCTTCTTCTTTGTCAGTTACAGTTCATTCACGCCCCCTCAAAATGGCCCAAGTTTAACGCCCACCCGAGCTGCGGCCAAATGACAAATGGTTGATAGAACCACGTCAATAGAGATGGCCCAAAGAAGATGAATGCTAAACGAGCCGCGGCTCCAATGACAGCCCGATAGCAATCTCCATTATGATAATGTTACAACAACCACAACAACAAAATTACAATAGAAAGAAAAAATGTGAAAAACAAAAAAAAACAAGCTTTGGGCTCGTCCGGGAGTTGAACCCGGGACCTCTCGCACCCGAAGCGAGAATCATACCCCTAGACCAACGAGCCATGTTAATTCGGCTCGCCAATTTACACAATACGAGCCGCGGCGAATGCGCTCTCCGAACGCTCTCTCAACGCTCTCTTCATGGTGAGAATGTGCAGAAAGTCCAATTGGAAAGACTACAAGCGAGGAGGAAAATAAGCGAAAACACACACAAAACACATTCTTCAACTGTTTCTTCAACTGCTTCTTCAACTGCTTCTTCTTGTGCTGGCGATCAGCGTTTATAGATTGCACACGCCCACCCCGCCCCCGCCCTCGCTCCCCTTTGTAATTGCAGCAATTGTATATGGGCCGTGCTGTTGCTGTTGCTGCTGTTGTTGTTGTTGTTGTTTTTAGCCAGAAGCCACCACTGACCTGAACTGATCACTGAAAGAAAAAAGGCAGGCCTTATAAGTACATACATACTTACATATACAGAGTGTAAATGTGTGTGTTTGTGTCTGTGCCTGCCCACACATATGCAGCATATTCAAAGATCTGTTTATTGTTTACACTGGCCGCTGTAAACGGCCGCCTAGCCAACAACCAACTAACACTTTGTTGCACACCGAAATCAGATGCTCTTTTAGACATTTTAATAACATTTTAATTTGAATAATTACTATGCTTAGTGATAATTACTTTGCTATATACATACTTCTACTTTCTATGCAAACTAAACTGTTTACAAAGCTAAGATGCCCTTTTTTTTGGTGTAGTGTATGCAAATTGTTGTTTGCTAGCCAAGCAGCACGTGCCTTTTTTCGATCTATCCCATTTTTTTTGGTTGCAGCAAAATAAACTTTGCTTGGCGTTTTAATTTTGTTACAATTTTTATTTGAAATTTCTTTGGAAACAACAAAAGGGGGAGTGGAAAAAAAGGCGGAAAATGCTGCATTGTTGTTGTTTGTTGCTGCAGGCAGCTTTAATTGTAGCTGCTGCAGCTATTTATGCACTTGATGGACCGCACCCCCTGCCCCATCCCACCGCCTCCCTCCCCTTGGCCACCCCTTGTTGGTGTTTATCGTTTTGTGGCGCAGTTCGATTTAGCTTGGAATTGGATTGAAATAAACTGGCCGCAGTTGATATTCTCAGACGCGCGAAGGAAGTGCAATTGGAGCTTCTCGAGCAGCGAGCTAATCACTGGCTAATGACTCGCACATACAGTAGGCACTGGCTAAGTAGAACTTTGTGCAATTGCTTGGAATTTCGATAATAACATTTTAAAGAAACAATTTTTTTTATATGTTTGTTGGGATTTTCCATTATTTTGTATGCACTCGGATTTAACTATAAAGGCTAATTAATATGTTTATCCAATAGTTTTTATCTAATTTCTTAGTACTCGATTTCAATTTTCTGAACTTGGTAATTTTCTCTTCTGTTGCCATCTCTGTTCAACTCGTTTGTCTTTCTCATTTGTTATATAACCACTTTACAGCTGCTCTGGTTAAGAGGAAACCGATGTCCACAAACTCTTGCCCCCCCCCCCCCCCCCCCCCCCCCCCCCTTACACACGTCACCAATCCGCCTTGCTATTCGCTTTAAGATTGCTCCAATTTTAGCAACAACTACAACAACAACAATTACAGCTCTTAAGCACACAACAGTTAGTTGAGACCATGTTTAATGATAAAATATGATAATAACAATGGCAATAAGCGACAGCAATTGAAGCTCCCCTCTTTCTGAAATTGTCGATCCCAAAAATAAAAGATTAAATCATATTGATAATGTTAAGCATGCAGTTTAAACGAAAGTTGCCGGAAAAATCTATTCATCAGAGACAAATAATAAGGTGGACAGATGGAAATATGTAAAAAGACAAGGTTAAGATATTATTTATCTTATGCGTTAATCAGTTTCCAGCAAAGTTATAAAATAAACAACCGAAAAAATGAAAATAGCTGTAATCAGAGATGGCTTTTATTAGACATATATAAATGTAAACCCGGTCGAATCGAGCAAACCAAAATCAACATTCATACTCGCAACTGTACTCAATATATATATAAGATTATATACTCCCCCGGCAAGATGGCCCGTGGCACTGCAGCTGGCTTCGATAGACACATAACGATCTTCTCCCCGGAAGGACGTCTCTACCAGGTGGAATATGCGTTCAGGGCTGTCGACCTAGAGAATCAGACAATGGTCGCTCTGCAGAGCGCCAACTGTGCCGTGGTGGTGGCCCAAAGGAAGCCCTTCGATAAGAACATTGTGCTGGAGACGACAACGCGGCTGTTTCGCGTGACCAAGGACGTGGGATGTGCGGTGGCCGGTCGCTTGGCGGATGCGCGTGCCCAGGTGAAGAAGGCGGTCTTCGAGGCGGCCACCTTCAATCATCGCTACGCCCACGCCATGCCCATTGACGTGATCAGCCGCCGCATGGCCGACATCAATCAGGTGTACACACAGAACGCCGAGACGCGTCCGCTCGCCTGCACGATGCTCTTCATTGCGTACGACGATGATCTGGGCCCCGTCGTCTATAAGACCGATCCGGCGGGCTGTTATTGCGGCTTTCGCGCCTGCGCCGTGGGCACCAAAGCTGTGGCGGCCAATGTTTACCTAGATCTCAACTACAGATGCAACCTGACCAATGATCAGGCCGTCCAACTGGCCATCAAGTGTCTCGCCCGGTCCGTGCGTGCCGAGTTCTGCAGCCATGATATTGAAATCGGCATGGCCACCGAATCACGTCCCCAGTTCCATGTGCTCAACCAGCAGCAGATTGAGGAGCATCTCTGTCAATGCTTCCATTCGCATTGAACGCTCTCAATTTGTTTATTTCAATAAAATTTTAGAATTGCATCACAAATAAATATATTTATGTTGGATTCATATACTAATTTACTTTAACAAAAGTATTTATTCATTCTTTTAAGTTTAATTTTCTATATTCTATATTAAATGGAATGAGTACAGGGTATACGAAGTTAACAAATGCCGAGATCTTTTTCGATTGAAGTATAGAGGTATCGGAGTTTGACTTATCTGGCAGATGATAAGTATTTGCTAAATTGTTGTTCAAAGGTTTCTAATTAGTTATATGAAAACAAGATTCCCAGCTTAAAAGAATTTGTTTATAATAGAAGCATTGTTTAGCTTTTAAATGACAAACTTGCTCAAGATACCTTTAAAAACCAAAGAAGCTTAATAAGTATATACTATGTACTATTTATTATTATTTTTATTTTTTTATTATTTGACTTAACGAGTCCTAGCTCAAATAAAATGTAAACATTTCTTACAACATCACCGCATACCAAATACTGATTTAACTTATGGCAGCTAACTGATCGACTTTAATCGATTAATGTCTAAGCATGGCAAGCTTTAAAACTGTGCAACTAGTTTGCCCAGAAGGAGACTAAGAAATCTTGTGGATATCAATCGACTTTTGATACACACACTTTTTTGGGTCCCCCTTTCGACGTGTTACGCACAACGCGACAATAATTAATAATCGTTGCGGCCAGGGCGAGTTTTTTAGCCGCAAGAGAGTAATTAAGAATCTGTTTTGGTGCGGCCGCAATTTAACGGCAGTTTCACACTCTGCCTGCCGCAAACTCAAGCCCCATCGATTAAACGGGGCGTGGCCGCGGGCAGGTGAAAATCGATGCTGGCTGCGTAAATTTTACGCAATTGGGGACAAACAAATTACACGCAATGCAATTTACAGGTGCAGACAGACCACGGGGAAGGGGGCGGGACTGGGACTGGGTCTGGGACTTGGCTGCGTCTGCGTCTGCGCCTGAGCCTGTGCCTGGCTGCGAATTGAGGTTATGTCTGTCTGGGCGTTGCTTTGGGCCGCCTCGATTATGCAAATGCCGCGCTTTTCACTTGGCCAACGCATCTAATCGAGCAGCTGAAGCCATAAAATCAAGTCCACACGGCAAATTCCATCAAAGTAAAATTTAAAACAACAACAAAAAATAATGAAAAAAGTGCTCCACTTAAAAAAAGGCGCGTCTAAAAGATATTCTGTATGGGAAGAGGCAAGTTTGTTATCTTTAGCTGTTTAAAAATTAAAAAAAAAAAACAGTTAATTTGTTGCACATATAATAAATAAACAACTACAGAATAAATTGGGCAGCTTTATTTATAAAAATTAATCTCCAATGTTGAAGGACTAAAAGATAAAATAAGTGCACTTCTTATGCTGATCAAAAACATGTTTTTGCCTGTTGCATAAGCTTGCACAACAGCCTTATATACCCCACCTTCAACCATTTACATTGGGTACACGGCGTTTATATAAAAACAAAAACATAAACCACAAAACAACATGAATTTGTTCATGAAACTTTTTGGACTTGAGCTGCCAAATGCAGAAATCGTATCAGCAGATATGTCAGATATATGTTTTTTTTTTTTTGTGTACTTCATATACGCAATGTATATCATACAAGGCACTACAACAACAACATCAACAACATTGGCACGCAACTTTTTTGGCTTTTTGGGTAGCCAAAAGAATTGCGACTGTTGCCATCGTTAAGAGTTGATGACCCCGAAACCCCAAAGAAGACGTCGATGAAGCCGCAGCAACATCAACAACAACATCAAAAAACAACATTACAAAAACAAAAGTTTTGCAAAAAATAAAAACATACAACAGCGAAATGTGTAAGAAATATATAAAAAAAAAAATAAGAGAGAAAAATTTAATCCAAACTGGCCGCAAAATCATTACGAAAACGGCAAAAACCATGAAATTACATGTTATATGGGAATAAATGTGTAATAATTGCTTAGAATACAGTTAAGAACAACAAGAAACCATACATCAATGCCTTTAATTGGTTAATGAGCACATTCCGCCATGCAAAATCAGCATAAACCGAGTAAAATATAACTACAAGACTATCAGTAACAGATTACTTTCCATAGGAACTCGGGTATTTCTCGGGCGATCTAAAGGAAATTTCTTGCATAAGTGGGGAATGCGATTATATACTTATGTACCAAAAATCAGGGCTTTATCGTTATCTGGTAAAAATGATTAAGATCTTAGCTCGCCAAAAAATATTTTTGTATAGATAGGAAGTACGAAACATGCGAAAACAGAGGTAAAGATGATTCCCAACCAATAAGCTGCTGAAGGAACTCAAGAGAGGCACAAATGATCTTTAAGACGTTTTTATATAATATAAAGAGTGTGCGAGCATCAAAAAAATCAAGGCAAAACTTGCATATATATAAATTATATTATATATCGCATTCTTCATTCAGCACTTCCAATGGGTCAGATTGATTTCCAACAAAGCCTGGACTCACCTTTCAGAACGATGCGTTGCAACTGGAACTGGGCAGGCGCAACAGTTGCGGTTGCATTTCGTGAGGGCTGCAGTAAAGTTAGCCGGAAGCGTTGGTTGGCCGCAGGATGTGCCGGCGAGGGGCGCTGCAACAGTTTATGTTCACTCGTAAGCGTTGTTTCCTCTTGCCCAACACTGTATTACGCACGCAGCGAAAGACAGACAGACAGAGAAAAAGGGAGAGAGAGAGGGGGAGTAACGGTGCTCAATTTGTATATTGACGAAATTTGGCCAAGACTTTGGCTTTGGCTTTGACTTGGCTTTGGTTTTGGCCTCGCGTTACGGCAATGTTAAGTTGAATGCTTTTCACACGCTTTCACTTGCACAACAAAAAAAAATAATCATATATAAACAAATTTTCGTTGACTGTGCTCTGTTTTTGTTTTTGCTGCTGCTGCTGCCTCTTCTTCTGCTCTTTATTTTATGCGACGTTTGGCGCTTTAACTGTATTTAACTGCAGTGCAATATTTGCCAATTGCGAGCAAACAAAATGCATCGCCGCCAGACTAACGGGACAACCAACAAAAAGGCAACAACCACACACGCGCACACACAAAAAAACAAACGCGATAAACAAACAGCGCGAAAATAAAAACAACGTAAATAAAACAAACTCAAAGCAGGCGCCGGTCGCTCAGAAGCTCGCGTGAAAACCGCTCGTTTCGAATGCGTTACAACAACTGTTTTCGTGTTTTCAATTGGTGGCCAGTTGGATTAGCACTGAGCGCTGCGCACACATGTTGCGCTCTCTAGGCGATGAGTAGAAATATCGTCAAAACTATTGCCAGTGCTGCCTATCGATTGTCACTGAGTGGCGCCAATAGAAGCAGCTGCTGTTTTTATAGTTACGTTACAAAAAAACAGTGCTTTTAAGACAACTCAATATTATTTATCATTTTATTTTAATGCTTTCAAATTTCAGAGCGTATAGCGTATAGATACTGCCTAGACCAGAATGTAGCAGCAAAGCAGTGCTCAAAATGTTAAGCTATGTCGATAGTTTTTATGCGGCGCAGCGTTGAGTTCGGAAATATTAGAAAATTTGTTTATGGACAGATGGCGCCACATTTTGTTCAGTGGCACTTTCTCAAGCAGCAAGGCCAAAATGGCGCTTTGCTGCTGCGTTAAAATTGGAAACCAAAATATGATCGTACATACGATAAACATTAAACAATACTAATTTGTGATGAAAATAAAAATTATTTTTAATGACTTGTAGTGTAAGGCAAATAATTTTGGCATATTAACATTGTTATGGCAACACTGTAAACCTTTGTTGCGCTTTGCTGCTGCGCCAAAACTCAAAACTAATTTATGCTCATTATTACGATAAATATATAACGACATGAATTTATGCTGCGCCTAAACTCTGAACTAAGCCATGATCGTCAATACGATAAATACAAAGCGACATGAATTTATGCTGCACCTAAACTCTGAACTAAGCCATGATCGTCAATACGATAAATACAAAACGACATGAATTTATGCTGCGCCTAAACTCTGAACTAAGACAATATAGTCAATACGATAAATATAAAACGACACAAATTTATGCAGCGCCTAAACTCTGAACTAAGACAAGATCGTCAATACGACAAATAAACTCGTTTGAATTTACGATACAGTATAAGTAAGTAAGTATATATATATAAGTATAAGTATATACAGTATATGCATTCATTAACGTTGTGTTTATATTTTTGCATATTTTGCCTGCCTTATCTTGTAAAGTTACATTTTATATTTTAAAGTAATTTAATTACATGATTTATTTTTGTG
>SCDZ01000990.1:0-18771 GCA_004143845.1 Drosophila lacertosa | reverse complement strand
AAGTTTCGGAAAATGCGACAATATCTGATTGAAAAGAAATGCTATTCAAATAGAGAAATTTTAGTTTTGACAAAAGCCCTCTAACATTCTGATATGTTAAGAAAATATCGGACGTTATCAGTTTTTTGGTGCACTGTTTGAAGGTAAATTCTAACAAATTAGTTTCAGTAGACCGACTCTTAAGAAAACACTGCCGAGCAGGGGAGATTTCAGAGTTGCAGAGATACTGCAACGTGTCTCACTAATCGATTGGTTGTCAATATTGCATTAAAACAATATTCTTTTGAAAAATTGCCTTTGCCTTGTGGATATCCCATCCAGATATAGTCTCTATAGGCCTTGTTTTATCTAACACCTACCGCACCATTTCCTAGAGCAGAAAAATTAATACCAACCACTATGTTAATATGTTTTGTATATATATGACATTAAAACACTATCATTGAGCTAAATATTTGCTGGTTCCTGACCCTATAGCTTGTTAAAAATGGAAAAAACCTGAATTATCAACTCTCGAAGTTTTCCAAAATTTCTCGAGCGGTAGGTAAGGAATACTTCACATATCAGTATTGTAATGCATGACTATAAGTATTCGGAAAAATTTGAGCCCCATATTACAGGGCTCTGATGCCCATAAAATATTTTAATTAAACATTGCCGTATATCAAACCCGTTAATAATTTAATTAATTTTTTTATTTTTTTGGCAATATTCAGAACTTCTTACAGTGTGTTACCTTAAATATATTAAAGCTTAGAAATAAAACGCAACTTACCACTTCGGATTAGACCTGTATTTTGTTTTTTCTAGTTTCTCTTTCTCACAACGTTTTTGATCTATCCTCAGGTCATTCATGCAATTTTTATTACATTTCACATCATATTTACAGAATTTATTTATTTTCAATTTATTTTGTATAATTTCCGTATTGCGCTGCCTATTTTTGGATTTTCTTGCAAAATAAAACTTTTTAATTTTGTCATTGTTTTCCTTTCTACAAGTAGACAATATTGAAATATTATTCTTAGACAGCAAACCATTGAAATTATATTTGTTTACCCTACAATCGTAGGTAGTTTTTGGGAAAAAATTATGTTTTATGCCATCTGATTTTTTTATTTCGCCACATTTATCGCAATTTATCATCTCGTCTTTCAATATTTTTGAGAAATCATCAAATTTATGGCTTCTTAAATTATGTAAATGCTTCCAGCTCTGAGAATCGTTAGCAAAATCCAGTTCCGAAAAAGTTTGATACCTTTCTTTTTGTTCTTTTTCTTTAGCATCACGATACGGTGTAGCGTTGTTTTGCCTCGTGTCCCCTTAGAAATAAAATACAATTATAAATTAATTTATATAAAATAAAAAATTTAGCATATAGAGCCTTAAATCAACATTGAACCGGGCTTAAAATCTTTGTAAATTTGATTTTCTTGCACGATTGAGGTATATTTAACTTAACAATACCCTGATTGAAATATTTATTTAGACATACGTACACCAACTCTGTTTTTTATATTATTACTATATTACTTTTCACTTGCCTTGTCAGGATGCATTTAAAATTAAATTGCGGACTAAAAATATATATATATAAAAATGTGTCTTTCTCTTTGGAAAGAATCGTATATCATTCTCTCTACAAAAAACGTGGTAAGTCGGATATTACGAACTATAGGGGCATAGCTAAGTTGACCGCCATCCCTAAACTATTAAAAAAAAATAATTACTTCTTCCTTACAGCATCACTGCATGTCTCTTATCTCCCCTGCCCAGCATGGTTTTGTTAAGAGTCGGTCCACTATGACTAATTTGTTAGAATTTACCTCATTAGTTAATGATGGTTTCTTAACAAAATAGCAAACTGATGTAATTTATACTGACTTCAGTAAAGCTTTTGACTCTGTCAACCATAATATTTTACTTTCAAAGCTCGACCTTATTGGTTTTCGTCCCTTACTGCTCTCCTGGATTTCTGCCTATTTAAAGGGCAGAGCCCAAAGAGTCTTATTAAGATTCCATACCTCAAAGCTGGTTCAAGTTTCTTCTGGGTAGACATCTTGGACTATTGCTTTTTACATTATTTATTAATGAAATACCCTCAATGTATGATGATGATGTAAAACTCATTTTATCTTACTCTGATTATTTACATCACTAGCCTACAGAATGATTTAAATTCTATGCAACTACCGTGTTCAGCCAATCAGTTGTATTTAAATTGTCTAAGTGTATGTTTATGACGTTTAGCCGTACTATGAACCATGTAGTTAGCTATACCATAGACAATTTCCCTTTACAACGCATCAAGTCTGTTAAAGACCGTGGTGTACTTCTGGACTCTAAGCTAAGTTTCAATAGTCACATATCCACTATCGTATACAAAGCGAAGGGAGTTCTAGGTTTTATTAAACGATGGTCAGTTGAGTTTATCGTCCCTTTTACTACTAAACTTCAATACATATCTTTGGTACGTCCAATCCTGGAATACTGCTCATGCATTTTGAGTCCGCAGTATAAAATTTATCAGGATCGGATAGAGTCCGTTCAAAAGCAATTTTGCTTTTTGCTTTACGGGGTTACTGGGATACAAATCTTAGTTTACCATTGTACTTCAGCAGGCTTTTACTTCTGAATCTCCCGTCGCTAACAAACCGTAGAACGATACTTGGTGTTGTTTTTCTACATAAATTAATTGTTGGCGACATAGATTTATCTTTTCTTCTAGGTCGTCTAAGTTTCTTTCTCCACTTTCGACCTACTAGAAATTACTGTCCTCTCCTTTTGTCTACGTACGCAACGGATTACGCCCTGCACAATTCATTTCGGGTACTATCCACTCAGTATAATACCCTATATCACTTATTCTCCTCTGAAATCTCTCTTCCCTTAATCAAATCTTTGCTTTCAGCATATCTTCGGCAAATCACTGATCACTGTCAGCTATGAGAAGGGTCATAGCTTGCCGGACTGGCTAAATATTCACCTCACCGGATCAGTGGTTTGCCATCCATTTCAATATCTTTCTATATATATCTAACCTATATTATAATTTTCACTTTCATATGTTAATTTTGTTAGTATAAGATTTAGTTTTAGACTTATGTTAACATATATGTACATTTCTTTTTAACTACTCATAATTATTTTGGTTGTAGATTCTATTACATCACTGACAAAACTTGCTGTGAACAGGGGAATAACTGGCCTGGACTGGCAAATAAAATACCCCCACCGTTGTCGGTGATGTTATTAACTTTTTGACTCGAACGTTAGGAATTGGATCAATATCTTCTTGAAAAATCCATGGAATTGGTACGAAGAGATCATTTAGTTTGGGAAATACGGACTTCAACCATCTTTTAAAGAGCTCACCATTCATCTTCTTAGCAATGAAAATAAAGTCAATTGTTCCATAAAGCGTGATGGCACTCACACATCGACCCCACCTTCTCGGCTGTTATCGCGGGTTAAATATAGCTCACCTTTAAGTAAATCATGATACTAATATTACAAGCCATCAGGGCCATCGTCAGTAAAGATAAGCAAACGCCAATCATTAGGTCGAGTGTCAGATTAAACACTCCACGTCTTGTACTCTTTCGTAAATTAAATTCGTCTTTCCTTGCGAATAGCATTCAGAGGTGGTTTTTGAAAGTTTTTAAGGCACGCTTATTCCTAAGTCCTTAATCTGAGCTGCTTGCTTACTTAGTAATATCGGTCAATACCCCTGAATCTGTTTGGCCAAGTTTCAATTGGATGGTCATTACGAGTGAAAGAAGCCTATTTTTGACGTTCCAAATAATCTTAAAACTACTGATTTTCCTAATATTAATATTAGTCAATAAATAAATATTAGTCAGAAATATTTGATTTGTTTATTTTTTAATATTTTTTGAATCAAAACAATTGTTTACGCAAGACTGAGTAATGTGTAGTGCGTCTAGTTTAGTGACCAACCGAAAACCCATATGATTGCATGTACTTTTCTAGAGCAGAGATGTTCTCGCACATCAACCAAACAATGATCACAAATGTTTCGAAGAAGATTTTCAAACTTTTTTAAGAAAAACATTTTGGACATTAAAACAGTTTATTCCAAAAAACAGTTTATTTGGTGGGTCTAACGTTAGACCAGCTGTGTATTAAGTCCTATTCTATTTTGACACACAATTGATTACATAATTTTTCCCATATTGAAATGAAACACGTTTTAATACCGATTATCATGACTAATTTTAATAACTTTATATATTATTTTGATATATTTTTTCGATAAGTGAGTTGGTTATATAAATTAATTGGTTAATTAACAGGACTCTGTTAAGTAAAAGTAAATATAAGGAGCGTTGTTGGATGACCAGAGTTACTTAAGAGTTACTAAAACAGAAGAAGAGATAAGTCACCAGAGAACGTGAAAGACATCATCGCGACTCGCTGTCCACTTTGCAAACTTTAAAAGAATGGATACTTGCAATAATCTTGATGAATTTTCTACATAAAAAGTGGGATCACCACACCCTCAGAAGGATTCTGATACAACCTGGTAAACGCAATAACAATCTTGAAATAAAATGATCGTAGAATTGTTGAAGGCAACACAGAACACGTCAACATCAACTTTGCGGAGTGTTGCTGCGGCCGACGCAGCAACATGGTGCAAAACTCTTTTTGAGCACTCGTTGGAAGGCGCAGCCCTTCTTGTTACTTAGCAATTCATTGATTGGTAGTGCATCTCAATGACTATCGCAGGTTAGCTTCCTTGGCTTGACTTGAGGGCAATTCATTGAATGGTTCTTGGAACTGTGTTGCTTAGTATCCTAAATGGTATAGCAAACTGCAACAAATGTCCGTTTATGGCAGCAGACTGGTGACGTCTTTGATGACCAAATACGGTGATCTGATGAAATTGCTGTTTCACTCGACTTGGCACATACTTCAGAAATTAATACTCGATTACACCGCCTAGTCTATAAGCACCAATTAAAAGCCCATGCGTTCGGAGGAAAAAGTGAGCTTTATGAAAGCGATCATGGTCCTGAAAAAAGCGCTTTCAAATGCAGACGCCTATCAAGTGCTCTAAACAGGTAAACGAGGTTAATGGTAGTAGAATCAAATGAGCGTTCGTAGCGTTGCGTAAAAGATGTAAATTGAGTAAGCCATGTATTGTACCACCAATTGTGTAAACCTACTACTAAACTGTGCATAACAATTATTGATCAAAAAACAAGCATGGCCATTTGTGATGTTACCTATCATGAAGAAGCTCCAGTCAATTGTAAAGTTATAAGAGCAAAACCAATAGAGTATTGACAAAAATGCATATTATGAAGAGGACAGAGTTGACAAAAAAAGGCAGCGACAGTCAAACAATCAGACAAAGTTGGCACACAAGATCACCCATAATCATTGACGAGTAAACGACTCTACAAATATCCGTTATTATTATTATTTAAATCGATTTTATTAAGTAAAAAGTAAACGCTAAGAATGTTAAAACAGGAGAAGAAGGTAAACAGCGAAACACATTCCAAGCAGCTATGCGAATCTCGCCCTCTCTTTCTTATTCTTTCTCTCTCTCTCTCTCTCTCTCTCTCTCTCTCTCTCTCTCTCTCTCTCTGTCTATATCAGTGCTTGCTCTTGTGGCTGGTGCCTTTTGGATGCTGTATTTGGCTTTAATTTTACGTTGTATATTAGCACCTTGACCGCCCGCCAGTTATTCCACACGTACTCCGGAAGCGGACGATGCTGTGATCACTTCTCTTCTCTTTTACTTCTCTGATAGAACTCTTTTCTTAACATGAATACCCAAACTTCGTTTTACATAAAAGCTTTCAGTAAAGCTCATTATTACATAATAGCTTTCAATCAAGCTTTGCAGTTTGCAAACATATAGTTTGTAAACTTTAGCATACAGAAACATTTCCTGACAATTGTTTTCCCCAAACATCCTCCCACCTCAAAAGAATCTACTTTCAACAATTCATGGGCAACGAAAGGCTCCTTTGCTGTTTTTTTCCCCAAAACTGCTGCATGAAAAATGTCACCTTGCTGGGTGTAAAGGCGTCGCCATCATTCGGTTCATCTGATATCTGTGCTATGGGTCATGAATTCAGAATAACATTAACCTTAGTTATGTCATTAATCAATCTGTAGCTCCTCGTATGAAAGATTCGCTTCTGCTACATTTTTGACCAAATGTGATTTAGCAGACTTCTGCCGCCTCCCACAGTCCACAAAAGTGTGCAGGTATAATGCGAAATTCAAAGCCCTTTTGAGAATTGAAGTCTTGTCATAGTAAATGCTTTCCGTCAGCCCACGACGTGAAATAAATCACTTCGTGCAAAAAAGAAATACGTTAGTTGATAGATCAGTTACAAGTTCAATGTGGATTGTCTTTGAGGCGAAGCAATCAAACACTGCTGCATATGATTTATAAGCCGCCTTTCCATGCATCTTGCAAGATGTGAGAAACGGTAAACCAGTGACCAAAAAATTCGCAAACCACATAAGGGATCCGGTGGAAGGTTGCCGATGCTTTGCTGGATACTAATCTTAGTTTACCATTGTACTCCAGCAGGATTTTAGTCTTATATCTTTCGCTTACATTTAATTTACATTATAGTTTTCACTTTTATATGTTAATTTTGTTATAAAAAGATTTAGCTTTAGACTTACATTAACATAGATATATGTTTTTAACTACTCCGTCTATTTTAGCTGTAGGTTCCATTACACCATTTAAAAAACTTTCTGTGAACATAACACTTGAACCTTATCTTGCAAGACAGTCAAATAAAATATACCCATCTATCGGGGATGTTTTAAGCAATGTTTTTATTTTCTTTAGGTTAAACTAAAACGACCATCAAAGCTCGGAAGATTTTTGCTTTTGGTAGCCAGCTTTGATGTGGAGCCCATATGTTTGCTGTAAAATTTAAGAAACTGTTATCTGATGATGGCTTAGGTTTCTTGTCGTTGAGTAGAGTTACTATTGCAGCCTCAGTGTCAATGAATAGCTCATTAATGCTTGACCTACCTTAGTCTGTGGGTTGTATATCTTCGACTTAAGCTTGTATATGCATAATATGACGGAAATGTGACTCAAGAATTTTAAGAATGCATTCAAGAGCATGTATTTCAGAACACGACCCCTTTTCAGATATTCTTGCTTTCAGATATGCAAGATTTCTCTCCATATTAGTTCCTTGCACACGAACTTTTATTAAGCGTTGATCATTGACCTCGATATTACCAGACTTGGTAGTTGCATTATAGATGGCTTGAAGCATGTTCATTATGAATTATATGTACAGGAGATACTAAAGAAGTCAACAGGTTTTCACTAGTGCCAGCTATAACTAATTCTCATATGTAACTAATTTGTAAGGAGGTCAATTGGGTCACAGAAGATATACTAATACAGAAGAATGTGTGATGTAGTTTACCTTATTATTTTGCGTGCTCTTCTTGGAGTGGCGGGGGTTATATTGTCGAACGGTGCAGCTAAAACGTTTCGGTCCGATTTTGATGAGCCCATTGCCTTGTGCGCTGGCTAGTTTCAATGAAGCTTGCCGTTTTACATAAAAGGCATTAGTAAACTTTACAATATACAGTTGCCAGAAGGTCAACTTTATGTTTTTTAATTGTAGTAATATTGATAGTAGATGCCAAATGTAAGCTTTGCATACAAAAACATTACATTATAAGTGTTTTCCCCAAACAACAGTAGTAAAGTTTCAGCTTGTTGTTCGTCATGTGTGCTTCTATCCAGTGTCATCCATAAGTAGGTGGGCTTTGGATTATTGGGAATGATTGTTTCATCGAGAAGGAGCGGGGGACAATGGAGTCTGACGGTAGAATTGGCATTAGGTATGCCACTCTTGGTTGCCCGGACGGCTTTCGCGTATTTATTATCTTTAATATGGGGAGCATTTCAAGGCCATGGTTTAGAGCAGACAGCATTTCCGCTTCTTCGAAGAATGCCGGGGGCTTAAGCATTTTTCATACAGTATCTTTTAAAAGGCTAAAAAGCGTGGTGTAGATGTGAAGCGGACGCCTTCGCTCGGTTCATGTCAATATGGCACCATTTACCGTTTGATTCCCGGACTGGTACTGTCCTTTCAGGTGGCATTTTTACGCGCCGTGTGACTTGCCAAAGGTTGTCCTCAGGGTGTCCTGGCTCAGTATTCCTTAGGAATCTGTCGCGGGCATACCTCCGGAGGTTTTTGGAAAAGTTCTTCACAGCTCCTTGTGGCTCTACTTAGCTGCCTCTTGTCGCGAAGTCGACGAAATTTTTTCTGTTAATTACGGCATTAAAGTCCGTTCTTATTTTAATGAGTCTTCTGCGCTCAACTTTCCTCTCTACCGGGTTAAGCATTATTGACACAGCATTGTGGTCGGAGATGACATCCCGATTGCAACAGCAGTTGATTCATGAGGGGTCACAGCCTATGAAGATGGCAAATTCAGAGTGGTTGAAATCATGTTCTTCAGTATTGTGTTTGGAGTACCCGGCGCACCAATCAGTCTAACCAGCGCTCATTCTTCTTTTAGGGTTGGTAGTTTCACATAGTGAATGTCCCTCTTTTCACGATTTGTACTCCATCGCGGGCTCTGCCACTGGGGTGGATTGAATGGATAAGGTTGTGCCCTTTGATTTTTAAGTATGAGTTTGTGAAAAAATGGTTTTCTAAGATGAGCAGTATGTCCAAATAGTTGGTTTTTATAAAAAGATCACCTCAGACCACCATTCCATAGTGTGATGTGAAGCCTTATTTGCATAATTTTCTTACGACGGTGGTACCCTTTCAGGTGACAAAGGTTTCTATGACAATCTCCTGGTTTGTCCCTTGTTGGTCGAATCTGATGTGAGGACTTAGTGTGGGCGCGATTTGCCCTTGTCTTAGTTGAGCGACTGACTGGAGTGCCAGTTTTTGGAATGGCACATCGTATGATATGAGGCAGCATGGTCTTCTTCATAATGGAGATAGAAGACCGATTCATCGGAGCTGGCTACCTTATTTCACGCACCTATACCCAAGATGGTAATATAGCTTTGAGTCTATTTCCCTGGCGACGAACGATGTTGCGATGTGGTTGTTGACTTTCAAGTTGATGACAATTATATTCACATTGGCATTTTTGTCTTGCGAGGCAATGGCGTTGTATAAGTCCACATCAGCTTTATCGGCCTTAATCTCCTTATTGACAGTATATTGATGAGGTAAGGGGGATTGTTTGGGCAGCTGCTTGACAACAGGCAACACCTACTGCTGCTTTTATGCGTTATTTTGTTGCGTTAGTGAAACAGTCGTAAGGAATCACACGCACGCAGCACTCGTACATAAGTTCTGGTGCACTGCTATTGGCACGACCAATCAAAAAGCGCGAAAAAAATCACAAGATCATCGTGGCCAAATGGCAGGCAGTCAACCGGTCTGTCAACTATATGGTATCGCTTACACACCAAAATTTACTTCAAGGATTTATTTCAGGGCCGAGCTCGGCAATGGTGCGGCCGCTGGAACCAGTAAGGTAGCTATAACATAAATTGTCTGAATACGAAAGCTAACTTCCTTTCCGACAACATACCACAGACTGGCGATTGAATCTAATTACTGAAAAAAGTAGGAAACTTTAGCTTCGATAAAAATTACAGTCTTGCGTCAACAGATGACTTAATTAAAAGCTAAATCGTTCGTTGCCCTAAATAAAGAATACTTGTTCAATTGATGTAAGTCAAGTAATCTATGTACTCCATTCTATCCGTCTGAGACTGGCTAGAGTGTATAACCATTGGCAGAAGATTTAATTTGTTTTTTTGGATATTACGCCGTGTTTTATTTATATGAAAAAATGTTTAAGTTTTGACATAGTTTTCTTGGCATATCTCAAAAATAAAGAGTTAATTTCATTATATTTAACTTACTATATTCGAGCAAAGCATTTATTGCCTGCATCATAAGCCTGCTAACTGAAATTCAAATTTCTTATCTACTATTTTAAAAATACTCACCGCAGACTCTATTTATACTTTCATTTTTCAAATCCATGCACTATTAAATTTATTAGGGAACATTTTAAAAATAATTTTGATATGTTAAAACAGCTTAACTTACTTTTGGGTCGTTTCTGCTAAGTACAATTATATACGGAGACGTCAATTTTAAATTTTGACGTTTTGTAGGCTCGTATGTTTCATCCAATATTAAGAGTGTATCCGCAGATTCCGACATCAAGTTGGGGGCAAAGTCAATATATATAATTAACTGAGGCTCACAAGTTCTTTCGTTATGAGTATTTTGACAATTTAAAAGAATAGAATTTAAATTTTTCAACCGAAAAGAGTCTGCATTTTTCAACCGAAAAGAGTCTGCATGATTTTTAAGAATAGACTTACTGGACATAAGTTTAATTATCACACAAATAACCAGCAGTATACCAAACAGTTGATACATTTTTCTTATAAATTTAAATTCGATTAAAGAGCTTTTTTATTTGAATTATTTTTCAAAGATATATACTTCTAAAATTGAGTATGTATTGATTGAACCCCTGACAGAACAAATCAACATTATCCCAAAAGTGATTTTTTAAGTTCTTATCTCCTGCAATTGTAGTGTATACAAAAATATATATGTATGTGCATACAAATATAGGAAATATCATTTTTTATGTTGCACAAACAATCGTTTTCATCATACCGACAGCGCGATAAATAAAGCTCATGATGTAATTTTGTTGTAACAAGAACAATGATATCTAAACTGACACCATTACACAATTAATACTCAGTATTTTAAGCAACAACATTAAATTCCTCGACGTGACGTTCGAAAATACACTCTTTTAATTGCAGAAGTCGTACTGCATTATTCACCAAAAATAGTTGAACTTAATAGCAACTTACAGTAAGGTAGTGAACTAGACGGGTAGAAAGATAAGTAGTAATTGTCACATTCTTTTATAAGCATCTCTCCTCAAAGCATACACTATTAGCCCGGACTAACACCAATACCCCAGCTTATCAATCTCTATTAAAACTGTAATATGTAATGTTTAAGCTAATATTTACCGTTATTTATTTTTTCACATTTTTTTAAAAAGCCTTTAAACAAATAAGAACATAAAATTATTGTTTGTTATTATTTCAACCAGATAATGAAGTTAATCCTGAAATGTATCTTATATCCAAAAAAATTGCTTAAATACTGTCTATAACCAAATTTATGGTCAACAGTGCCTAATTTTTTTTTTTATAGAATTCGAGATTTGAAAGCACCGAAAATACGATCATATCTATAATAAAAGTGAGCACTTTGAATTTATAAAGAAATTTCTACTTCTAAAGGATTAAATGTTTTCAAACTTACAATTGTAACCTTAATGAACCCGATTTCTTCAAAAATACGTTTAACTAGGGCTTGCTCTGTTCGACATTGGTCAGTGATTATTTAAATGAAGTTCTAATCCTCAAGACGACAGAGCATTTAGTTTGCGGGTTTAAAGCTTAAATTAAAAGTTATAATGAATACTAGAAGCTTACAGTCATTCCAAAGAAATTTCACTGTGTTTTTTTTTTTTGTTATGATAATAATATCTTATATCTATCTATAGCTGCCCTTTGTTCAATCTTCAATTACTGTCCTACATCTCTGTACTTAACGCCTTCAGAAAAGAGGCTGCAAGCTTACAGGCTACCTGAACGCTCGTTCACTTGCTAATACATTCGGCAAAGGCAAAGTTAACCTCAACGAGGATGGCGAGCACGCATCAATTAAACTTAGCTCCGGACAAATAGCAAGTGGCGATATAAAAAATCCAAATAGTGCTATTGCGTTTCCTAACAAGCTGGTTGATTAAACTAGGTAGGGAATTAATATAACTACACATCATTGCTTACGAACTGGCATTGCAAATATCTTGATGCGTCCAAGATCCCTGCAAGTTGATTCACTCAAATCATAAAAAAAAGGTTCAAAACCAAAATATATGTATAATTACATTAAAATTTTAACAATGAGTCAATAACAACGAAAACTAAAATGGCCCTTAAAAAAGCTCTTGCACAGAGATTAAGCACCTTCCTGATTGATTTCATTCTAAATCTAAACGAGAGATGTCAGGCAGCAGAGCATTCTTTTTGAATCCATTGAAATGGAGCTCAGGGGGGAAGCGCAGAGAAAGAACAGCAGTCACGTGGCAGGAGCTGAGTCAAGGCGTAATCGATGAATTCATGAAGCAGACATCAGAAAAAGAACTACTAAGACGACATTACAACACCATCTTTACGAACTTATGTTGAATAGATGATCTTGAACAAAAATCTTTTACTATATCCCCTAAGTCAATGTTAGAAATTAAGCCTGATTATATCACATTATATACAATCACGGGTAAATTACCCGATAGACTTTTCAAAAATAGGCTTATATAAATATTCGAAACAAGTCAGACCAAAACACGGTACACAGAATAACCAATATAAAAATTATAATCAAAATAACAATAAACATAACTTTTATCAGTGTACCACTCAACGGCCAGCAAAATACGAGAAGTGGTAGAAACTACAGCGTTAATTTTAATATTTGCCATTTACGTCCCGTAATAAAGTGATAAACAAAATATTTAACCTAAATCTGGTAAAGCACTTGGATAATGTAAAGACAGTAAGCATAATTTGTGCGCCGATGTACAGAAGGACAGTATAAGGGTGTTACATTCAGGAAAAACTACGCTGTAATCTTGTAACACATACTTGAGACCATATCACGTTTCATTACTCATCAATGAGTTTCTAAGGAAATAGTACATGCACGAAAAGTTGACAGGGCTACCGGCACTTGGTCCTGCCAATGATTTCGAGTTATTCTTCTCCTCCGTTGTCCATCTACAACCGCATTAAAGCTGGAGCTTATTTTATAAGTAAGACATGACCAGCCAGGAAAGTCGCAGGTTGATCCACCGAATACTTGATTCCGACACAAACCGGACCGAACATCTTGCAAAGAATTTTTCTATCGAAAAGTTCAATAGCAGCTGCATTTTGATACTGTGCTGGACTCAGTACCATAGATAAGTACTGGAATGAGCGTCTTGTGAAGTATTGTCTTCGACTGTTAAGAGAGAGGACTGAACTGTCGATTTGCCTAAAGAGCCCAGCGTAGCACCAATTAGCAAGTGTTATTCTCCGCTTGACCTCCAGGCTTACTTTGTTGCAACAAGTCATACCATTTCCAAGGTAAATGAATTCCTTGATAGACCCAAATTTATAGCTGTATGCATTGGGCTGAGAAATCACACCAAATGCTTTGTGTTGCATTGACTCCTAGACCTACTTTGGTCGACTCCTTTTTGATAACTGCAATAGCTACGGTTATATCACGCTTGGTGCGGCCAGTGATCTCAATATCATCCAGCTTATTGGATATATGCCTTGCACTGATTTGATTCTATGACAGTCGATCAGGAGACAGAAAAAATGTATTTTGAATGTTTAGATGGCGAAATCCAGTACTATGAACTACCATATTGTGTGCTACAGCTAAGCCAATTAATTTGAGTTAAGCTCGAGGTGAACCCATGTAGAGTAAAGCGCTCGATAGCTGCTCCAAAGATTTATTGCGACTAACCTTGCAAATTAACATCTCCAAGAAGAATCTTAATGTCATATAGGCTGGAAGTGGGAGACGCGGGGCCTCAGTTAATATCCGCTAGTTCTTGAGCAGCACCGGGTCGTACTTTCCAAGTGCATACTCACAAATCATTATCTTATTTAGGTTTGCTATAGCCGTCGACGTTGGTTCGAATTCGTTTCGATGCTCCTCTTGCATCTTTCATTGAGAGTCAGTTTTCTATGGGTGGATTTCAAGTCTAGTTTGTCAATCCAAGGGAAAGCCACGTGTTTGCAGTGCTTCGCCTTGGAGAATTCAGAGATAAAGATATAAAAAAGATCATGCTTGCAATCAGTAATGTTGAAAAATATAAAATTCAAATTGAACTTCAACTAAAAATTGAAAAATATTTAATAATAATTGCCTTGGCAATTTAATTTCGCTATTAATAAGCTTATGAAAGACACGAATGATGAAAAACTATAACAAATGTTATATGAATTTCATGGCATCCAGTACAGAAAGTGAGAGAATTTGATATTCTCAGGTACAAAAATTCGACGGTCCAATATGTAGAAACGATCCAAGTAAGCATAAGCATATGAGGATGAAATAAGCAAACAGGCTTAGGAAATTATGGAACAAGGAAAAATTCGCAAGTTATATCTACTGACTACTACGAATATACTTGTATGCCCTTTGGATTTTCTAAATACCCCAGCAACTGTTCAACGTTGTATGCACAATATTTTAGATAACTCACAAAGAGTGTTTAGTTAACTTGGATGACATAACAATTTATTCCATTTTATTTTAACAACAAAGAGGTGTTCCGCGTCATCCTCGACCAACACAGTAACTAATTAGCCATCAACCTCCTAAGGAGTGGTAATGTAAATAGTTTTCATTCCCTAAAAATGTAATTCTCTGTTAATCTTTTCTTTACAATTTTTTTGATAATCCAAAAAACTAATTGTAAATAAAAATTAATCTTAAAAAACATTTATTTTAAGAACATTTACTATCTATGCGAAAGAGTATTTACCAAACTCCGACAAGCCAATTTAAGGTCACAGCTTGACAAAGGCGAATTTATGAGAAAAAAAGTAGAATTTTCCGGTCAAATTGTGACAATACAGGGCATTACAACAAAATCAGATAAAATCAATGCTATAGAAAAATTCCACCCAAATTACACCCAACGAACAAAAAATCATTTTATAATTGTGTTAGTTTTAGCTTATCCCGATTTCGAGAAGAATTTATCATTAATTTATCATTACCTACAGACGCCAGCAATATAGCTATTACGGCCGTATTTGGTTGACCAACATAAAAGAACCAAACATATCTTTACGAATCTTGAAAATCAACGTAAATTAGTTTGACTATCATAATAATATATTAACCATGCAAAGAAAATAAGGTAGCTGACGTATTATCCCTTATTAGGGTAAACGAAAATATATTGCGAGAAACTTCACTAAATACAAAAGCAAATATTTATAGCGCCCAAGTAGATATAGATAAAGATTTATCGAAAATCACATCTAAATAACTGAAACACCTCTTAAATGCTATAATTGACATATAAATAATGACAGGAAATTACAATAGGATTGACATACCTTTATATTTTCGTAAAATTAATGTCAAAATCAGATATGAGGAAATGACAATAAAATATGCCAAAGAACTAATCAAATAGTACTTATGCATAAAGAAAAGCGTAATATACTCTCGTCATAAAGTAGTCTCCCACTTTACCCAAAAAATGTATACAAAATAAAATTATCTTTCGAAATATTCCCATTTATAATAATAGACAACAGCACGTCATGGACTTTTACATGATTGATAACATCAAATTTTTATTTATTTTATTTATTCGAAATTTGCATCTTTGATAAAAAGAAAAAGTAGAGATTGGTTAGAAACAAACAGATTAGAATTTTCAATGAAATGGGCAAACCTATTGAAATTAAGAACTATAAAGACTTTTTTATGAACAAAATTAAAGACATGCTTGAAATCAAATGTTAGTATTAGCATAACAACGAGCAGCCAACTCAGTCCTGGATAGATTTTAAAAGCAATCAATGAAGTATTGAGAGCAATAAAGAGAAAATCAGATAACGAAAATAAGCTAATAAAATTGAAAACAAAACTTGTAATTATAGGACAAACCAGAAAGATACAAATAGAGCACGACCAGATATATTCATTTATGCAGAACAGGAACACCCAAGTATAAAACACAATAAATCAAAATTTGGCAAATAGAGTAATTAATCAATAAACGTAATACATACTATATATAAAACTATAGACACTAGATTTAGACAATCACCTTTAATAAAAATACAACTTCTTTATTTAAAAAAGCAAGAAATCTTAAAGAAGTCGATTGAGGATTCGAATATAGGTAGAAAGATCACATTAAAGTGCTAAGTTCAAAAAGAAGCAATAATTACACCTCTCTAGTACTTCGTCAGTTATTATTTTTTTCTTGGTACTTTCCATAGTCATATTTGTGCAACATAGGATGCTTTTCTCGCTCATTTAATATAGTGAATATACCAACTCGAATTTTTTTCCACCTTATGCTCATCACGGAATTGTTAAATAATGAAGTGGAATGTATGTAGATTGACTTATGCATTCTATTTCAGCGATTTTTCGAGAAGTCTTTCCTTGAAAATATAACTTTTTCTTTGGATCCAGTTCAATAATGCTCACAGCAACTGATTGTTGTAAACAGAATACAAGATCGGGAATAACAAACAAAATAAGAGAATTTTTTATGATTTAGACGCAGTTCGATTATATGTTGAGCTCCAAACGATTGCATAATTTTACACTTTTCACAAAAAATTTAGATAAATGCAAACATTTATTAATTTAATTACATATTGACTTTTGCAAAAGACTGGCCGATTAATCGATGGAGACACTGTATATCAGTTGTCATCTCTTCATCTTTCATCGCTTTAATTATGGACTCTACCCCTCCGGAGTACGTCTGTAACATTTTGACCGTGACAGTACACAGATTAGTCTTGTTCCATTAAACATTTGATATTTCGCCGACTGCACAAAACGTGATTTTTGGCACACAACAAAGAGATTTTCTTGACAACTATTTAAATCATTGAAATTAGCCAGAGTACTAGGCACTGAGTTAAACATAATCATTCTATAAGGCCACGCCACGCACAGGATACTACTTCACATCCTCGAGAGTAAATAAAAGTGTAAAAAGAGTACTTAATAAAGTGGTAAATTAGTCCATACATTTGTAAATATGTATATAGTCGAGTGCCGATAATTTGTCCCCTGCTAAATCGTAAATCTCAATAATTCGTAAATATTGCTGACCTCTTGAAAAATTCATTCATTCGAAAAATCCCTTAATTCGTAAATTGAAGTTTCTTGTCGTAACGTAATTTGTAATTTAATGGAATATTTGTTGCAGTTCAATCACCGTAAGGTTTTGTAGACAGCTATGCCGCCTTTATGTCGCTACAAATGCAGAGTTTTCTGTTTGCAAAAGTACGCATAAGACGTTGTCAATAGCGTAAAAACAAATCAGTATATAAGCCATTGATAATGGAATAAAAATAATTTAGGTGGCTAAACAATTCAATATAGCTCCATCAACAATAACATCAATTCTACTCAAAAAAATTTAATGCAAGTTCGGTTTGTTGTAAACTGAAATGTTTGAAACAATCTGAATACCCGACTGTAGAAAAGTCTCTAATCTTGTGGCTTGCACAATGCTATTATTGTAATATTCCTATTGGGGACGAGTTATTAAAAGAAGACGTTGTGGTTTTTTGTCGGAGCACTTAACATTATTGATTTTAATGCCAGCAATGGTTGGCTAATTAATTTTTAAAAACGACACAATATCGTTTTAAAAAAAAGTGAGGCGTAAGTTCTTATGTTAATGAAGGCGTATGTATTGACTGGAAGGAAAAGTTAACTGATTTGATAAAATATTATGAAGTTAAGGATATGTTTAATGCACATGTAACTGTTTTGTTTTCCAAATGTTTGCCAGATCGAACCTATTGCTTTAAGAATAAAAAATGTCATGGAGGTAAGCATACCGAGTGACCCTATTATTTGCTATAAACATAGATGGCACCGAAAAACTTAAGCCGATACTAATCGGAAAGTCAGCAAAGCCAAGATGCTTGAAAAACATTTTTTGCTTTCTAGTGCATTATCGACACAATAAGAAGGCGTAGATGACAACAATTATATTTAACGAATGGCTTCAAATGTTAAACGACATAATGGCAGCTAATAATCGAATGATACTGTTATACATAGACAATTGTACGGCTCATAATAGCTCCCTTCATCTAAGCTACGTAAAAATTGACACTTAAAATTTTTGCCAGCCAACACCATTAAGTCAACAACTGCTTCCGTGCTTGCGGTTTTATTAATGTATTTAACGATAACTTGAGATAATATGTGGGCTACTATTTCTCCGATCTCTGAAAACATCCTTGTCGGAGCAGATACCAATTTTATATATATAAGTTAAGAATTTGTAAAAAGAACAAGCGCACCGTATCAGTTTATATGCATTTGCACAGCTGTCAGCTTTTGTTAATGCAGCGCACAGCTGATGTATTTGCATGCTTACTCTTCTCTTTTTTTATTCGATCATAAATTGTCTTTTGCATTAAACGCACTTGCACACACCGAAAAATTTGTAGCCGTTTCTTATAGGTGACAAAAACTATTGGATCCTCAAAGCATTTGGTGACCCCGACGTGATTTTTTTGTCGTTGTGCTTTCGGTCCAGTGATATTATTACATATCGTTGTAATAATAATGCGCTTTCTGCACATTTCGGTGCTGAGCCATACACACACACATACAAACGCGTGACGTCGACCGCGATCGAATTCATTATATTCTTATTTATTACGTCTGTCACAATCGACAGCTCATTACAGACTAACTAACTACTTTATTTTCTCTTGGTTCACGCTTCCCGAAATTCTGAATACCTTTTCTACTCTCATCCCGTGTACCGCTGGTGCTTATCAGCATCACCCAAAGCTGCCTGCATGCCGTCAAACGTTGGAGTCGTAGCGTTGATACTCTTACAACATGAGTACCACCTACG
>SCDZ01000989.1:0-16667 GCA_004143845.1 Drosophila lacertosa | reverse complement strand
CGCTTCAGTTCTGATTCCGCTGCGCCGATGTCGGCCGACGCCTCCATGCGCAGCCGGTTCATCTCGGTGGTGAACGCGGTGCAGAACTCGGCGAACAGGTCCGGATCCATGAGATGGTGACGCAGGGCGTCGAGCACACGCCGCTCCAGTTCCTCGCGGCGCATGTTGGTCCGGTTGTCGCAGGTGCCCTTGTTGCGGGCCGTCGAGCAGCCAAGCAATGTGCCGGAGATCATGGAATAGCCGCCACCGCAGCAGCCGCATTTGCTCAGGCCGGAGAACAGGTAGCGGGGGCGGCGTTTCTCACGGAAATGATCGGGCGATGACGTGTCGCGTGTGTCCCGGCTGGCGCTGACGCTGGCCTGTCGTGCTTTGACCGCGTCCCATAGCTCCTGATCGACGATCCGCAGTTCCGGTACTTCCTGGATCACCCATTCGGATTCCGGATTGGGCCGCGCCTGGCGTTTGCCGGTGTCGGGATCCTTGATGAAACGCTGGCGGTTCCACACCAGCTTTCCCACGTACATTTCATTATTGAGGATGCCGGTGCCGTGTGCCCGGTTGCCGGTGATGGTCGAGAAGCCCCAGGCGCCGCTGCCCGGTGCCGGGATACCTTCGTCGTTGAGGCGGAAGGCGATGGGGCGCGGTCCCAGTCCAGCCGCGAAGTCGCGGAAGATGCGACGGACTACATCCGCTTCATGCGGGTTGATAGTCCGGTCTCCCCGGATCGGCTCGCCGTTGGCGTCGAGCTTACGCACGACATCATAGCCATAGGCGTTTCCGCCGCCCGACTTGCCCAGTTCGACCCGGCCGCGCAGGCCGCGATGGGTCTTCTCGGCCAGGTCTTTCAGGAACAGGGCATTCATCGTGCCCTTGAGGCCGACATGCAGGTGCGACACCTCTCCCTCGGAGAGGGTGACGATCCGCACTCCGGCATAGTTCATGCGCTTGAAGACGCCGGCGATATCTTCCTGGTCGCGGGACAGGCGGTCCATCGCTTCGGCCAGCACGATCGCAAAGCGCCCGCGCTGTGCATCGGCGATCAGTGCCTGGATGCCAGGCCGCATTAAAGACGCACCCGAGATGGCGTGGTCGGTATACTCTTCGACGATGGTCCAGCCCTGTTTCTCCGCGTGAGTACGGCAGACGCGAAGTTGATCGGCTATCGAGGCGTCACGCTGGTTGTCGGAGGAATAGCGGGCGTAGAGCGCGACCTTCATGAAGAGGCTTCCCTTACGGTCCGGAGCGGCGGCGCTGCTCCTGTTGCTGAGACCGGAACCAGTCCCGTGCAGCACGACGGGCCATGAGGCGGACCAGCGCAATCAGGCGCGGGTCGGGGGTACTGGGGCGCATGACAAGCCGTAATTCGGGCTCGGGCGGCCGATACGCCGGGGCAATGGACTGGCTGGGTCTGTCCGTCATCGTCGCTCTCTTCCGACCGCATGGCAAGGAAAACAGGCACACGATCCGGACAGATGACCGTTATTTCAATGGAAATCCGTAATATAGACAGGCGTGTCTGTGCGAGTTCCAGAGTGCGGAATCGTAGTTATGGGTGGTCCCGGATAGCGGGGCGTCGTACAAATACTTGCGTATGGCGGCGTCACGAAAGGAGATGGCGAGTCATGAACGATACGGGAACGCGGTTCTTCCGGCAGCGCTGGTGATTCGCATATCCGCTTTGATCTGCTAGTTTTGGCAAAGTGAGCGAAAATTTATAACGCTCCCGCATTGGCCGCTAACAGCCTCATTGCGCCAATATATGATAGACCAACAGGATTAGATTGGGGTCATCTTTAGATCGTGGCTTATGCGAATGCCTGCTATCTTGTAAAAAGTCATGACGGACGGATGGAAGGTCGGTACCTGTGATAAAGGAAAAAAGAGCTGAGCAAATGATATTGGAAGCCTGCGCTTTTGCAACGCAAATGCATGCGGGCCAGCAGCGTAAATATACTGGTGAACCCTATATGTTACATTGCCTTGAAGTGGCAACATTGGTGGCGAGTGTCGGCGGCAGCACCGAGATGATCGCTGCTGCCCTATTGCATGATGTAGTTGAAGACACCAGTGCGACCATCACGGATGTGCAGCAGCTTTTCGGTAATGATATTGCGAAAGGGGTGGCCTGGTTGACAGATGTCAGCGTACCAACGGACGGCAACCGTGTGATCCGCAAAGCCATCGACAGAGACCATATAGGTAAAGCACCCGCGAATATGAAAACAGTGAAATTGGCAGACATCATTTCCAATACGAGATCTATCGTCGAAAACGACGGGGACTTTGCGAGGATTTATCTGTCGGAAATGGAAGCACTGCTCAAGGTTCTTATAGACGGCGATTCAACCTTATGGCATCGGGCAAAGACAGAGGTTGACTGGGGTTTTGCAAAAAAGACGAAAGGGTGAAGCCAGACATTCTTAATATGGAAGCATAGCTTCGAAAGCGGCTCCCGTCACAATATAAATTTCAGCATGCGGAGCACAATTCAGGGTGTCACTCGGACCCCAGAATTGCATCGATGTTTGCGGACTGAGCTCTAAGCAGCTTCCTAATTTGTACGCACCGCTCAGTATCGTGGCTTTCATTTAGTAACTTTCTGCTTTTATGTGCGTAAGCATTTCGCAAGGTATTCAAAGGAATCTCACCGTCCTTATCTTCAGCAAATTTCTTCAACTGGCCGATATAATTTTCGGCATGACCCGATATATCGAGAATTTTATAAGTGAGCCGCCAGCGTGTATATGTGTCGTAAGCACCTGTAAGAAAAGTTTCAGTTAAGTGTTCGCCAAATTTCTCAGAATCCAAAGGAAGGCTTTTTGCCTTTTTGGCGGCAGATTTGACCCGATCGTCTAAGATGGACTTCAGGTATTTTGCTACTTCAACTTGCTGATCATTACTTAGCTTGGGCCAAATCTTTCGAAAAATCTCGAAGAACTGAGTGTCTATCTCCGACACGCCCTCCATCAATAAGCCTCACACTTGCTTCACTGTTTGCTCACGAACCAAGAGGCTTCCTACAACACTCTTAACCTTCTGAATCAGTGCTGTTCGGTTTGCGATATATACGCCATCGAGTTCTGCATTTCGAACCGCATCTAGAAGATCGCTTACAGTGCTAGATGAATAAAAAATAACGGGAAGATATATGTGGTCGGTATCACGAATTAGGCGAATAAGTTGGTCTCCGTGTAAGCCATCCATGTGATAATCGACCATTAATAGATCCAGGTCTGGATTTTTTAGGTGGTGTTCAATACGTTCTTTAATCGATCCATCCGCAGGTGCTTCAACGAAGGTTATATCTGCCCGAATACCTAGTTCCTCAAGAAAATCTCTTACATCCTCTTGGTCGGTATCGGTGCTCTTTGGGTCATCATCTATCCAAAGAATGTTATAAGCAGTTTTCATTCCTTAAATTCCATTCTTACTGTCGCACCAATTCCGTCAGTACCGTTCGAAATAGATATTTTTCCTTGAAGATCGTCGATAATTTGCTTGGCATGGCTCAGCCCAATACCGGAGCCGGACGTATTCGTAATTCCCTTCTGGAAGAGTTCTTCGGGAGAAAACCGATTAGTTAGGCCGCTGCCGTTGTCCGCAAATTCTAGGACCACATTTTTGCCATTACGGAAGGCCCGAACGACTAACTTCTTGGCTCCAGCCTTGCCTGCATTATCGATCAGATTATCCACAAGCATGGTTAACTCAATTGGTCTAAATGACCGGATCAAATGGCAGTTTTCAGGATTTTCGTATGTTGTACGTAGGTTCCAACCCAAGCCGACATCTTTGAAGTTATCTAGATATTCATCAATAAACTGTAGCATGTCGTGTCGAACACGATTGGTGGATATGTCGAAATCAGCCTTCGAAGCTAATTTCGATACGTTCTGAATTTTTTCGATCTCAAAGAGACTTGCTTCAATCACGTTAAAAAGATCGTCTTTCGAGTAAGACGATTCATCTTTTCGATATCGACGAACGACGCGATCCATACGCTTCAACAGGGAACCAGCAACCAGACCGATCTGATGATGAAGCTGAATGATTCGAGTCTGATCTGCAGTACTTTCGAACTCCGCAAAAATCCTCTTTTTCTGCTCGGACTGAAGCTCTTTCTTAACCTTACCGACTTTCATTTCAAGCCGACGGTTAGTCTGGTTCTTCTGCGCGAGCTCCTTTGCTTGGCGGCTTATAAAGCGCGACAGATCACGTTTTTCCGACGGTCGTAACTTATCAATCGGTGTCCCATCAAATCTTTCCTCAAGCGTCTCAACGAGATCATCGTAATCATGTGTCTCTTGATCTGCGAGGGAAGACAGATATTTGAGATTTATATCAATATCGAGTATATGATTCTGAGGAGATCTAATTCTTACTACTGAGTCTATTGTCTCCAATACCGGCTTTTCGCCTTTCAGATATTGATAATTTCCGGCAAGAAGTTCGTCCTCGTTGTCTTCGCCAATGGTTCGATCAATTCTATCCCAGTCGAGGCCATCGACGACGAATTTTTCAAGTTTTCTCATAGCTTTATGGAAGAACCCATATACAAGTTCATCGTCGAATGAGCTGGCGATGGATTGTGTATCCGTGGCGAGTTCTCGAAAAGCGATGTTGCGTTTGAGGCCCTCTCGGCTGGATACAGGTTCGAATTTTTCGTCTGTGTCCGTGATTTGGATAAAGCCGACTAGCTCTCTTAAGCCGAAAAAGCGGCGTTGCCCCTGAGCTTTACGCTTGTCTATGCCAAGCCAATCGTCTCCGATCGATCCATAAGGGAACACTCTGAAGCTGTTTAGAAACAAGAACACCGAACCGTAATCTACAGATCGATATCCTGTGCGTCTCTTGAAAAAGGCTTTTGCAGGCTGATTCAGATAAAACAGCGTTAATCGGATGTTTTTCAATTGCGAATAAGGATTTCGTTCAGTGCTCTTGAAGAGAAAATCCCCGTCATGTCTTAATTCAAATGTTATCGTTTCGCCATTTGAATCTATGTCAGCCTGAATGGAAGACGCGCGAAAATCTAGTTCTTCAAATATCTTATTTTTGATAGGAGCATTGATTGGATGGTTTGTTACGTATTTCCAATGGGAAAAGCCGACAGAAAATTCATTGTTCGGATCGATGATAAAGCGCTCAAGCTCTTTGCGTAGCGATCGCAGTCGATCCGCGTCCCACTCGCTGCGTAAGCCTTTTATCGTGAGAACAGTACCATGCGAAGCCCGACCTTTGCCGATTGCTTTTTGAAATTCACCCATGGTTGGCGTGCTGGCGAATAGGTTTATACTGCCGATCTCCTGATCTCGACCGTCGACCTCGAATTTCGTCCAGTCCACATCTAATCTGACGGGTGCTTGATGTTCTTTTCGTGTCAGTATTTCTAGATTGGTACCAAGGCGGTCGCAAGAGAAACGGCCAATTCCTTTGCTGCCTGCGTATACTCCTACGGAAGGGGTGGAATTTTTCTTTTCAGAGTATGCGATATTTAGCCATTTATGCTGAATGTCATCTATGGTCATCCCGTGCCCATTGTCGGATATCACCAATTCGGTCATGCTAGTTGAACCGATCTGCCGAAAATCGATCCAAACATTTGATGCGCCAGCGTCCTTTGAGTTTTTGATAAGCTCAATAATCGCGATGTCGTCGCTGATAATTAGACCGCGCCCGACAATGTCCTTGAGTCTCGCGTGCGCGCTAAATTTTAAAGGTAGTAGGTCATTCATATGATGCTATCTCGAGCAGCGTTTCACCAATTGCTTCCGCTAGAAGCGGCGGCACGGCATTCCCAACCTGTGTATATCGTGGACACTCTTGCTTTCGACGATGACCACCTGTCGTGTACTTCCCCTTAAAGCTGAACCAATCGGGGAATGTTTGAAGTCGAGCGTTTTCTCTTACTGTTAAAATTCTCGGCTCTCCATAATGGATCATATCATCCGGGAGTGTTGTCACTGTGCGCGCAAGCATTTCCGGGTGTAGCGGAGTTAGGCACTGCTTCTTCGTGCTAAACTTGTCCCTGTTTTCAGGAGACAGCGAACGACCTCGAGGGCACTCCTCCAAAATTCGAGAAAACCGCTCAATGATTTCGGGGCGATGATTAGGAAGCCGCAAGCTGTCAGGCGCGAAATCTTTTGCTACACCAATTCGCATAAGCTTCTGAAACTTGGTTAAATGCCTTCGTCCATTATAAAGTATTTGCTTGAACCGTTGATCGTGGGGATAGTCGATGAGTGTGCTCTGCCGAGTTTCCAAATCTCCAATAGCTTCACGCACTCCGATTTTGTGCCCGTTTAATGCTCTTCGATCACGAAATGACTGAGTGTTTCTAGCTAGAGCCTTGAGTGGATTTTGAGCGCAAGTATTTTGATCCTTTCGGATGCAAATCATAATAAAGCGCTTTCGCATTTGTGGGACGCCAAAAGCTGATGTATCAAGAATATCCGAATACACCTCGTATCCAAACTCACCGAGCGATGCCAACTGCAAAGCTACTCGGTGAGAATAGGGCATTTCATCTTCGGCGAAAGGGAGCTGAAACCCGCGAACATTCTCTATTAGTAGGTATTTTGGCTCTACCAACCGAACTATTTCAATATACTCTTCAGTAAGACGGTTGCGAGGGTCATCATTGCTTCTGAGACCGGCCATAGAGAAGCCCTGACAAGGCGGTCCACCTGCAATAAGATCGACCTGCCGCCTAAGCGATTTTAACTGTGGCAGATAATTTTCCAAAAGTTTCGATGTCGTCATGGCTTCGCAGGGCAACCATTCTGGCCACGAGAACTCGTAGCGACCGCCTTGTGTGCATAGATTCGTATTAAAGGTGGAAAAGGCATCTGTTGATTTTTCTACAGCGAATAACCCGTTCCATCCCGCCATCAGGAGTCCTAGAGAAAGGCCACCACAGCCCGAGAACAAATCGATAAATGTATTTGGTCTTCTCGGTTTCTCAACGGAAACCCTCTTCACACTTCTCATTGAGATACTAGATCACTTGCTTTTAGATTTCGATCCAGCTTCTGGCCAAGTGCTGCTGCAATCTTGTGCCATGTCAATTCCGACACTACGCCGCCCTTTTCAGCCTTAGAGACGGTTGCCCGATCGAGGTCAGCGAGCCTTGCGAATTGACTCAATGACAGCTTTGCCTCCAGACGCAGGCTTTTAATCTTACTCACCACCCAGCTCCTGACGCTTATCTATCGTCGCATGCTCGCATCTCACCTTCGCGTTCATAATACGCCTAAATCAGCATATGTCAGCAAAAATCGACATATCTTCGGTGGTGCGGCTAGCTCCAATGTGCATGGCTGAAATTGTCCGCCCAACATCCGTCGCCGTACCATTGTCAAGAATGGATTGTCGCGAGGCGTCCAGTTCTGTGGCAAGGGGGCTGATCTGTTCGTAGGAAGGTTACGGGAGCGCTGAATCGTTTGTAAGCTCTTCTCGACCTCCTAGGCTCAGGACTCATTCTTTAAGATAGAAGATGAAGCTTGCTGCGATGTGGATTGCGGACATGAATGTATGAGCGCAGCGGTCATATCGGGTCGCAACACGTCGCCAGTCTTTCAGCTTTGCGAACATGTTTTCGATCAGATGGCGCTTTTTATACAGATGTCAGTTGTAAGGTGGCTTTGATTTGCGGTTCTTCTTCGGCGGAATACAGGCTGTGATATTTCGGTCTGCAAGCGATAACCTGATCCGGTTGCTGTCGTAGCCTCTATCCCCGATAACTTCTTCTGTCTCATCGGGGAGGCCTGCCAGAAGCACGTCTGCGCCTCTGGAGTCACTGACCTGTCCAGCAGTCAGATGAAGGCGGACAGGTCGGCCCTGATCATCGCACACGGCGTGAAGTTTTGAGTTCAGGCCGCCTTTTGTCCGTCCGATATGGCGGGGAAAAGCCCCTTTTTGAGCAGGGACGCCGATGTCCTGTGTGCCTTGAGGTGTGTGGCATCGATCATCAGACATTTCGAACGGCCAGCCTGTTCTGTCAGGGCGACAAAGATCCTGTCAAAGACACCCAGACGGCTCCACCGGATAAAACGGTTGTATAAAGTCTTGTGCCGACCATACGCTTTCGGGGCATCCTTCCACTGAAGGCCGTTGCGGATGACATAAACGATCCCGCTCAGAACACGCCGGTCATCCACGCGTGGCACGCCGTGCGCCAGAGGAAAAAAAGGCTCAATCCGCTCCATCTGGAGCTCAGACAGCATAAACACATCACTCACAGGCTACCCTCCATCGGTAAACCTGTGAATCACAACCTCTCGCTCAGTTCAATAAATTAATAGGTCCTGAGCCTATATGAAGAATTTTCCGACAGGCCGCGTGCCTTGGTCGGCGTTACGCAGCTTGGTGAGTATTTCCATACGCATTTCCCTGGTCGTGCCCAGTTCGGACTGCCGATCCTTGGCGATGGCTATACGGAGATCACACGTGGAGATGTTGTCAAGTCGGTCCCGATTACTGCGGCCAAGCGATTTGCACTTCGCAAAAAAAAGACCGTGGCAACGGGCTTGGTGAAGTCCTTGCCCGTGAAGCGTTGCTCGTTGCCGGCAACTATCGCTGGCCGCCAGCCAGCGTTGTCGAGGTAAGCCGATATATGGCCGCGAGAAAATTCTTCAGCACCTGCTGTGGAACGTCACATGACTTTTTATCTCGTTCGGGATATACTCCAGTTCCATTCGCAAAATGGCTTCGGCATGGTACCCTAGATCCCTGCATTGCAGCTAAGCTTACTGATCAACCCGTGCCAGGATATTATTATGCAGACATCCGCAGCGCCAAAAGACCTGTTTCGATCAAACGAGCACTCGAAGCCTTCGAGTGACCGACTGTTCGTACCACTGTCGAGTGGTCCGTTTGCCTGGTTTAGCTCGGGAAAAAAGACTTGGGAACTGCGCAAGCGCGGACGACAATATACTCGCAGCCATGTGCGGCGTGGCCGGGACGTAGAACTGCGGCGCGGCTATACTGATGCCGAGTCGGCATTGTGGGGCGAGATCATCGATGTCATTGAAGCTGACAGTATTGAAGCCTTCTTCAAATACGTGAACTGGCACTCGGTATTGCCCGAAAGCGGTTCACTTGATGAGGCGATTGCGGATGCTCGAAATATCCTAAATATCGACAAGGAAGAAGACGTTCCATTACTGGGGTTCAGAGTCGAACTTGTCCATACCATGAAGCGTATCCGCCTCAAGCCAGCCTATTTTGCACTGGTTGTCAGTGGCCAGAAACGCTCGACGATCCGTGCTGGCGCAAAGACTGATCTGGTCGGTCCAGCGAAGCTAGTCGTGGGCTCGCAATCGATCCCGATCGCGATTTCTGAGATAGTGGTGAAGCCTTATGCTGCACTGACTGAGGAGGATGCGCAGCTCGATGGATTTGCTACGCTTGCCGACCTGACGGCAGCGCTCGACAGCTTCTACCCTAATCTCGGGCCGACTGACCCGGTCAGCATCTTATATTTCAAGCCGATGCATGCAGCACGATGAGCAAGGTCATCGTGCATGCTGCCTATATCCTCGATGACAAGGCTAAGGATGGGTTCGACGAGAAGTTCGGTAATTTTCTTGAGCAAATTGGTCGCGATCTGCTTGCTGGCACTTTCGCTGATTTTCGCGATAGCATCTTTTCGAGCGCTGCGGATGCCCGTGCATTTCAGGAGAGGGCGACCGAGGCCGCAGCATGCCTTGACGACCGCAATGACGCCGATGTGGCTAAAAATGTGTTCGGATTCCGCGTCGAACTCGACGCTGGTCTGTTCTCTGATGCCAATTATGCATTGCAGCGGTTAGTCCATACATTGGCGAGTGATGTCTTCATGCGGAGGATCAGCGACCACGCCGGTTTTGTTGCCGTAAAGACTATCGACTTTGGCGCCCTCAAGAACACAATTGAAGCCGCCTATCGCCCGCAAAGCAATGATTGCACGAAGATCCGACAAGCATTCAACCTTGATAATCACAAGCCCTTACTCGCCTTTAGCCTTAAACCGCGTAGTTGCCTGTTGGACAATGAATATTATGAGATCGTACGCCAAGCTTTTGACGGCGGGTGTGATATCGTCGAGCTCGATACCCGTGATTTGTTACTGCACGGCACCAATAGGTTGGAACTCTTCGAAAGACTGACGACCTTGGCGCTCGATATGTCTCAGAACAGGATATGCCGCTTTTCCGTCAATTTGTCGGGGCCACCGCGGGTGATTGGACCGATCTACGAGCGCCTCGCCCAGTTGCATGGGGATCAAGCGCCGGAGGGGCCATGGGTCATCAAGGTCGATGGCAATCTCGATGGGCTGTCTCTGGTCCAAGCCATTCGGGCAGGCCAGTTCTACAGTTATGCGCAGCCGATTATTACCTGCTATCCGGTACTTAAATATGCACTCGAGCGCGCACTTGGTGCAGATGGGTTTGTCCGGATGCTCGCGATGAGTGGAGTCGATATCATCTATCCAGGCCAGTCTCCTCGTTTCGGAAGCGCCAATGGCCGAATAGACACCCAGCGGGTTGCTGCCGCAAAGCAACATTATGTAGCGATGGATATGGGCGGATATCCGCTGTTAAGTGTTGCAGGAGGGATAGCGATCAATTCGGTCCATGCCTGTCTATCGGTACTGGGGGAAAATATTGCCTTTTTCGTCGGCGGTGGGATCGCTACGAGCAAGCATGGCATCAAATCGGGGGCTAATAACTTTGCCCAAGCGATCCAATATGCTTGCGTCGATCTGTTCGAGCACAAGGAAATCAAAAACCTTGAGGATAAGTTCGTTGACTTATCAAAAGTCTATTTCGATAACGGTAAGATTCCAGAGGAATTTGAATTTATCCGGCCAAGCACGCTCAAGACCGTCTCCGGCCGCTACAAATCGACCAGTCTGGAAGATTGAGGCATGATGACGATACTGACGATTGTTGCAATCCAACTCAAGGGGAGCCTACTGTTTTTTCTCGGTCTTGGCGGCATGTACACGACAGTTCGGGCGCTGATTACCTGCATAGTGACTTTTCCCGCAATCGATACTACGCGCGCATCGATTGCGCTTGATGGGAGGCGGTTGGTCATACAGTTACGAATGCTAGCGCTCATAAGTGTCCTGCTGTTCAGCGCAGCTATCGGCCTGTATTTTTGCGCTCCAATCGCGAGGATCAATGCGGATGCGCTCAAGGCCAACAGGGCTGTCCTTACGTCATCACAGATATATAGCGTGGCCGCGCTGGTGGTAATTGCGATTATCCTCCCTATCATCGAATTGCGGGCCACGGTACTACGCACCCGCCTTGCAAAATTGCCGACGACGAAATAGCAGGCTATCTGTCATCAAGTAAACGATGTGATCAAGCTATTGGCTCACTAGCTACGGATTTTCGATCTGCATATCTAGAGCGGAGTTCTGCCTGTCTGGATCGTATCCTGCGGTAATGAAGTAGTTGGCGTACTTGGTTGGGGGGAAGGTTGCTGAGAGCATACCGATGGTGTCCCATAGGGCTTTGACGGTCCGGGCGGCCGCTTTGCGCAGATAGGCCTTGAGCTTGGCGAAGGCATTCTCGATTGGATTGAAGTCCGGGCTGTAGGGCGGCAGGAAGAGTAGTCTGGCGTCGGCCTGCTCGATAAGGTGGCGGGGGCCTTTGCCCTTGTGGCTGGAGAGGTTGTCCATGATGACAATGTCGCCCAGCCGTAGCTCCGAGACCAGAATGCGCTCGATATAGGCCTCGAAGGCGATCCGATTGAGTGGGCCGTTCATCCCGTGATGGGCCAAACCGGCGATGACGTTCGCGTCGTGCCCAGTGACCAAAGGGCACGCCCATGCGCAGCCGCTGTCCCCGCGCACACCGGCCATGAGTGCGGGCCATATTGGTCTTGGCCTAGGTTTCGTCGATGAAGACGAGACGCTCAGGATCCAGGTCGATCTGTCCGTCGAACCAGGCCTGACGGCGGCTCAGGATATCCGGTCGGTCCTGCTCGCTGGCGTGCGCGGTCTTTTTTGCGCGTCAGCCCGTGTCGAGCGAAGAAGCGCTGGAGCGTGCCGTGACTGAAGCTGTGGCCGAGATCAAGGAGAGCCACGCGAAGCTCGGTGGTTGTTATGTCCGGTGTCTGGGCCAGAAGACGACGAATCAACCCGTGCTGTGCTTCGATCCAGCTGGACCGGCGGTCGCGGCCCTGGGGCCGCATTCCCTTGACGCCGAACCGCGTCGCTGCGGCATGATGGTTGGCACCATCTGCGACCGCCGCCAGCACACGAGTTCGGAGGTCAACGGATAGAGCTTTCGAGATGGTGGCCGGCCTCCCCGCCCACCACCATCATGAATCACAGATCAGGCGCCATGATTACCCATCGCGGTTCACTCAGATCGGGAACCGCTTTAATCTATAGGTTATTGATTAGGCTTTAATGCGTTCTCGAGATAGTAATCGATAGTTCGAACGCTTTTCCCATCCCTCATTCTGTATACTTCGATCCGTCCTCGATAGTTTTCTAGGTCCGCCCAGAGGAGGCAGTTAACCCGGACTTGCTCAGGAGTAAGCCAAGAAAACATAGAATCTCCAACAAATTTATTAGATATAATATCTATAAATTCATTACGTTTTCGACCAATATATAGGTCGCAGCGTCCTCTTGCGCCTTCGATCAAACTATCAAAAGTCATTATTCTAAAGTCGGGACGTTCGAGGCTGCGTATTTTTGCCATCGCCATGGCATTGTCCTCGATTTCTGAACGACGTCCGTGAACAAGTACGTATTTTATGTCAATCGGAGTCTGGGATATAGGCGTTTTCAGAAACCCAACAGAGTTCGATAAAAAGCTTTTCTTATTTCCACCATTTTCAAACCAAGCTCGCCAATCATTAATTTGCGTATTTGCAGATAAGAAATCTTTGTGAAAATCCAAAGTTCCGACTTTAAAATATCGCGATGTTGGTTTTTCAATCTCGATGAGGACACAGTGCCAACGCACCGTGCTTTTTGTTAAATACATAAAATCGCAGCAATAATCTGCTCCGAGAGGGACTTTTCTAAGAATGAGATCAAAATGAAGTCCATGATTTAGTATAAATTCTTGTGGGACCAAAACGGGATTCTGTTCCAAATAGCTTTGGTAAACTTGTTCGGAATGATCACCCTCCAGTAGTACTTTGTAACGCTCAATCGCTTTTTTCCATTCATCTCTCACTCCAAAAATGCTCACTTTTAAATCCTATTCATGATTTTTGGTAGGTAGTAGTTAGATGAATATTCATCTATCAATACCTGCTTCCAAAAGTATTCCTTATCTGAAGCGGACGATTATTCTTCGAGCTGCCAACATGGAGTGAATGTTGCTGAAAAACCGGAGGCATTGGAGCATGCACTTTTTTACCATTGCCTCCGAACCAGAGCGAGCATAATCGGCCCGTATTTGTAGCAGAACGTTAAGTTATTCATGTCCGCTATGCCAAGAGCGAACTGAACGACTATATATCCGACATTAGGGCGGAAGCTGACAAAGCTATGGATACATGAGTTTTACGCTTTATGAGGGTAGGGAGCCTTTTTCCAGTAAGAGGTCATGCGTGTGCCGAAAAAAGTTCATTAAAACAGACTATTAATCCCGCTTTGTTCTCAACTTGCCAGTGCTGCAATTTGAGAGCCAATCCTGCCCCCGCAACCAATGAATCCTGCATCAAGAACTTATTAAGAACGCCAGCATCCGGGTGATGCATGGTGATCTTCCTGTTTGTCGCAAAAATCAGCATCGCAGCTGAATCACCCTCAAGGAAAATTCTAAGCGTACCATTCTCCGGAATAAGGCGGATCCGCGTGATCAGAGACCGGATCGCTTCCACCGTCTTCGTGTCGCTACCGACCCTGTGAAGACTCTCGTGAAGTATTGCGGCCTTCTGGCAATAGAGCTCCGCCATGTTCGGATGAAGCAGGGGCGGCAGGGAAGGGGTATCGGCCAGTCGTGCTTCGATCTCCACCTTGCGCGCTTCAAGTTGCTCCATACATGTCTTGAGAGTAGCGCTGGCAAAACCGTCACAAATCGCTTTTACAGCTTTGACGAGCCCTCTGGTATGGAGCGGTGTTGACCCCACATAATAACCTGACAAACTAGGAAGGGGCTTGCATGATTCCGCTTTCAATTCTCGATCTGGCCTTCATCAATGAAGGGAGTTCAGCTGCAGATGCGCTACATCGTAGCGCCGACCTTGCTGTGCATGCGGAGAGTTTAGGGTTCCGTCGCTTCTGGCTCGCGGAACATCATGCAATGCCCGGTATTGCTTCCGCCGCGACCGCTGTGGCCATTGGATATGTTGCGGGAGCGACGAAAACCATTCGGGTGGGGGCAGGTGGCATCATGCTGCCCAATCACGCACCGCTTGCCGTCGCCGAAGCGTTCGGGACACTGGACTCTCTCTATCCCGGACGGATTGATCTTGGATTGGGGCGGGCCCCAGGCTCCGATCAGGCGACCATGCGGGCATTGCGGCGCGATCCCGGCTCTGCTGATCGTTTCCCTCAGGATGTTGCGGAACTGCTGCATTATTTCGAGAAACCCCAACCGGGTCAGACGGTTTTTGCTGTACCGGGAGCCGGGCTAGATGTGCCCGTCTGGCTGCTTGGCTCCTCCCTATTTTCTGCGCATTTGGCCGCAATCATGGGCTTGCCGTTTGCGTTTGCCAGTCACTTCGCACCGGATTTAATGAAAGAGGCTCTGGCACTTTATCGTCAGCGCTTTGAACCGTCAGAACGTCTTCAGAAGCCTTACGCCATGCTGGCCGTCAATGCGATTATCGGAGAAATACCTGCCGAGGCGCAGCATGCAGCGACTTCACTGGAATAGCATTTTGTTGCGTTACGCCGAGGGCGTCCAACGCAATTTCCAGCACCTCGCGCCGTTTCATGGAGCGAACAGGAACAGGCTCTTATCGACAGAACCCTGCGTTATACGTTTACAGGAACGGCGGATGTCGTGGCCGCAGGCATTTCTTCTTTCATAAAACAGCATCAGCCCGACGAAGTTATGATCGGCGCACCCCTCTTCTCACAGGCCGCGAGGCGGGCAACCCTTACCGGCATCGCGCAGAAGCTGATAGATCATCAGTCAGTGGAAGTTTCGTGACTTTATCACCAGATGTTCGGATCTGGGTTCCTGCAGGTCTATGCTGACGTTTTGCAAAGAACGGTTCCCGACGTCCGCCAGTAGGCCGGAGAGGTTGGTGATCTCCTTCGCCACCAGATGTACGACCTCACCTTCTTTCTGGAGCATGCCTTTCACGGCAAGCATCTGGCCACCAAGTACGACGCGCCGGTTCGCATCAAACATGTCCGGCCAGATGATGACGTTCATGTTGGCCGTCTCATCCTCCAGCGTTAGGAATACTACGCCTTCCGCCGATCCTGGTCGCTGCCGGACCAGAACCAGCCCCGCCACGGTGAGACGCTTCCCATCTTTCGCGGCCAGCGCCTGCCGACAGGATATGATGTCCCTGGCCTGAAGATCCTCGCGTAGGAAGGTCAGCGGATGATCCCGCAATGTCAGGCCAAGCCGGTTGTAATCCCGCACCACTTCCGCCCCGTCGCGCATGGGCTGCAGCAGCACATCCGGCTCCTCCGCTTCTCGCGTTACCTTCGCGGCCGCAAACAGGGGCAATGGTTCGTCCCGTAAGGCCTTAATCGCCCAGAGCGTCTCGCGCCTTGCTAACCCGAGCGAAGGGCGGAACGCGTCCGCCTCGGCCAGATGGGTGAGGGCTGCCGCTTTGACACCCGCCCGACGCCACAGATCGTCGACCGACGTAAACGGGCGTGAGGCCCGTGCGGCAACAATCCGGGCGGCATCGTCATTGGCCAGCCCCTTGACCAGACTCATGCCCAGCCGCACGGCGAACATCCCATCGGGCTTTTCCGGTCCTTCCAGTGTGCTGTCCCAGCGTGAGGCATTGACGCAAACGGGCCGGATTTCCACGCCATGTTCCCGCGCATCGCGGACCAGTTGTGCCGGGGCATAGAACCCCATCGGCTGGGAGTTCAGAAGCGAGGCCAGAAACACGTCCGGATGGGTGCATTTCATCCAGGACGACGAATAGGCGAGAATGGCGAAACTGGCGGCATGGCTCTCTGGAAATCCGTAGGAGCCAAAACCTTCGAGCTGCTGATAGATCCGTTCTGCAAAGTCCTCGTCGTAACCGTTGTCGCGCATACCCTCAATCAGACGTCTCTGAAACTGCGAGACAGTGCCGGTATTTTTGAAGGTCGCCATGGCCCGGCGCAACTGATCCGCTTCAGCTGCCGTAAAGCCGGCGCAGATCATGGCTACCTGCATCGCCTGTTCCTGAAACAGCGGGATGCCAAGAGTTTTACTCAGAACCGCTTCCAGTTCAGGTGTGGGATAGTCTTCGGCCTCAAGGCCCTCACGGCGACGCAGATAGGGATGCACCATATCACCTTGTATGGGGCCAGGGCGCACGATCGCGACTTCAATGACGAGGTCATAAAAGACGCGAGGCTTGAGCCGTGGCAGCATGGACATCTGCGCCCGGCTCTCGATCTGGAACACACCGATGGTGTCGGCCTTGCGGACCATGGCGTAGGTGCGCGGATCCTCGGCCGGAATGCTCTGAAGCGTGAAGTGCTGGCCCTTGTGTTCCGCCAGCAGGTCGAGCCCTTTTTTCAT
>SCDZ01000988.1:0-17620 GCA_004143845.1 Drosophila lacertosa | reverse complement strand
GACAGATTGTTCACATAGACATATACTCCACAGAAAAAATATTGATTGTAACCGCATTGGACAAATTTTCCAAGCTTGCACAAGATAGGATTATTAAGTTTAAAGCCATAGAAGATATAAGAAAGCATTTACATGACATCGTCTTTTATTATGGTGAACCTAAGTGCATTGTAATAGACAACGAGAGATCTATCAATTCAGAATCAATTAACTTCATGCTAAACAGCAGACAAGTGAAGAGATTCCACACCACTTTTTCAGAAATTATAAGGTGTCTTAAAGCTAAAAACTCTTGAACAGAAATATCTATGAGTATAATTATTCAATACATTCAATAACAAAAAAAAAGACCACTCGACGTATTTTTTGAACGAAACATAACTCCAGACCCAGAACAGTACGACAAAAGCAGACTAGATAATATAGACAAAATTAAACAGAAGCAAATTACATATTTAGAAAACCACAACAAAATAAGAAAACAGCTACAGACTTTCGCAATAGGACAAGAAATATTATATTGGATGAAACACAAGGTTAGGCTCAAAACTAAGACCCCCTTTCAGTTGAAGAAATGTTTGAAATTCTCAGATGATTATGTATTACATAATAAATCAACCCTTATGTATCTCGTAAAAATACTCAACATAAAATAAGAAAATTGTCCAAAATTGTAATAAAACAGACAAATCAAAATAATTTCATTGTACACCTAGGTAATAATGAATATTTTTTGTTTAACGATAGAATTTACGGGATTCAAACTAATAGTAAAACATTTGTTAGTATTAAGATTTGTAATCAGAACAAAATTGATAATCTTAATAATACTAATTGTATACAGTTCAAGCTAATCAAAAGCAAAATTGCAGTTTACAGCTTTAGCAAAGCCGTGCATATACCGAAGATAGAAGAAATTGGCAATGTTTCAACGGCACCTTAGGATTGAACGATACTAAACGTCTAATAATAGGCATAATTTAATTCATTTTTGGAACGACACAGTTATCATCAACAACAACGAGACAACAGTTAGAAACCAGGAGCACCAATCATCCAGATAACACCAATCAAAGCCGAGCGCATCAAAATAATTTCCTTTGAAGCCCTGGAGATGTTTTATAATACGGGATAACTACAACTACTGGGAATTCAATCAGTAATTAAGATCACGTTTATATCGCTGTTCTCTTTGGTTTAAATTCTCAGTGCAAGCTCACACCTTTGGCAAAAGATAAAAGCAAAGCTACTCTATAAATGACCCCGTAAACCTCCGTAGACTGCCAATCGCGAGCTGAAGACAAATAACTCAAATGTTCCGGAATTTCAATTTAAAAACATACCATACTTTTGACAACTGCTTGAGGACAAGAATGACGACAGAATCTTAAGGGGGAAGAGTTTAGAACAAATTTGCATAAAATATCGCTGCTGCTTGTGTAACTTTGTCAAAAATGCTGGCGATGCCTCTGAATTTTATTGAATTTATGAACATGTTTATAACATGTTTGTAAACATGATGCATTGTGGAATGGTGTTGAAAATTGCCATTCACAGCCAATGCTCCATGTTAAATTGGCATGAACATGTATGTATCCCTAGCTCTGTAATGAATACTGTAAGCTAGCAGTGTAGTGAGTTTAAATAAACTTTGGTTAATAATACAGATCGTGTCCGCGTCTCTATATGCTGAATCGTTAAACCCAGACTCAGCCTGACAAAAAGGAACCGTTCTTCCAACACATAGTCGGTTTCAGATATTATGTACTTAAGAGTTTTTTCTGGTCAGAAAGGCGTGCCGAAAAGGATTAGAAGCGATTAAGAAAAAAATTTTGTTGGTTTTCATTTATGTATTAATCACATTTCCGACAATACGATCGTTTCTACTACTCCACCATTCGATTTGGTATGTATATTTGAAATTGGGATGTAACAATAAGATTGCAGATAATAAAACGCTCCGAACGAACAATAGAAATCCAACCTTTGATTTTTATTGCCGCGATTGCTTTGTTATATTGGCAAGATATGCAGAGAATCAACAGTTATGTTGAAAAAAAAGAGAGATGAAGTGCTGAAGGAACTACACATATATTAAGTTTAATAAGAGTTAAAGTGTGGAAGGACTTACATAAATATTAAGTAATGTAATGTAAGTTGTTAATTGCTCACGCCGTTAGATTTTGCAGTCTCGTGTGGTCCCAGAATTGGAAACGGCTAAGGCATTGCAACAGAGCTCTGCTGCTGAGTGAGGACCGATCGTAAGATACCAAGGGTCGTAAGTAAGTATGTGTTTTTCTCTCCATTCTACACAATTTTAAATTAAACTCGCAGCAGCACAGCAACTTTATTATTTCGTCATAATAACTTAAGTCCCGCAAACATTGCCTTCTCTGCCTTACTTACAACCCTTGGTATCTTATATATGTACATGTGTGTGTGTATTTATTATTATTATTATAATAATTTTAAAATTTAATGTTTTAATGATTCAAACTGAGTTATATGTATACGTGCTTCAATAGTCATGCAATCTTGCCTTTTTGGCGTCTCGGAAAACAGTAGCAGCGATTGATTCAGCACCTTTGTAACATATCACTATGTAACACGTATGCACTGTGAATTTTTAGAATTAGTAGATTCATACGCCGATTCGGCTGCGCCACTTATCCTTCCAGTCCAGAGACGTGGTGGGATGGGTTAGAAATGATTTGATTTCCTTAAGGATAACTGTACATATGGTTTGATGAGACAAAGTTCTTTATATTTGGAATGTAATATAGCGCAAGTGGTTTGTTTGACAGTCGAAAGGGATTTCTCACGATTTCTTTAACGTGACATGTACTAAAAACAGGATTACTACCACGGTGCTCGGATACGCAAGCACATAGCACAGTGGGTTGTAATATAAAGCACCAAAACCAGACTGTTCATACTGTCGGGTATGTAGTTCCCCTTGGTTTGGGGCGAGGTGTAGCTGTCTTTCTTATTTGGCCGTTAGACCGCCGACTCAGTAGTTGGCTAGATGTACATATGTAAAATAGTTTCTAACAGCTTGGCCTGTATGTTTAACAGACTAGATTTCGCGGCAATGCTTCCCGGCTTAATGACATTATGCTGCTAGTGCGGGAGTGTGGTGTGGTTTGTATGGAGGGGAGTTGCATAATACCGATGGAAGGTAACTGGTGCACTACAACATTTGTTTTTATATTTGTAATTACTGTTTTTATGATTGCGTCCATTATTTAATATGAATTAATGAATATGTTTTATCTAACACAGACGAATGTTTATCCATGGTGAAATAATTGCAAACATTTTCTTTTTATTTGTTTGCAATTTTTGCCAGTTCTTTTAAGTGCTGTAGATATGCTTTATATGTTTTAGACCTAATAATTGTTAGCACAGATGCGTCTGTCATAAGTTGCAGGTCTTTATTATAGTCTGGGTATGCCAGCTTCATCTTTACCCTAAGAGTTTTCTTCAATTTTTTAATCCAACGTTGCTGCATTATCTAGTGTTATAAGCGTGTTAAGTATGCTAAGACCACTGTGCACTTTTCTCTCTTAAGTCGACTGTGGATTGCATTGTCATTGGGTTTGTTTTCAAGTCTTCTCACTCTTTTACCCAGTTAAACTTTAATATTAGCTTTCTTTAGTGATTCGAAAATATTTTGTTTTTATGTGGTCACTGAATATGTTTGTCAAATGTATAAACGAAGCATCTTACTCAACTGTGTGCCATTATTTGGCATCAACGCAACTTTGGAATATGGCAGGAGCATTTTTGTTAAACTGCTGTTAAACTTGCTTCATTGCATTTTATTTTTGCTTATTTGAGCAATAGTATATTAAATATTTAGGCTTAAAGGAAATAGAAAAATATTATAATACGATGGGATATTTTATTTTTCTGGCCTGGGATGCCCCTGTTCATAGCAAGTGGTTGACAGTGATGCTATTCGAATCTTCAGTCAAATAGGCGGTGAGTATATTTAAAAAATATATATATAAAATATTTAAAGAATTACAAAAATCTGTTCCGAAATGGGAAAATTTTTGGTGTTAAATTACTGATCCGGTGGACAATAATCTGCAGTCTATGCACTATGTTTCGATAATCCAGATACCCAGATAACCAGATAATTTACAAACATTTTTTTATTTATAGTTATTTTGAGTATTTTCTATTAGAATTGTTTCGAATTTATAAGATATCACTGTATTTGCAAAGGGTTTTTAGAAAATAGCGTATTACCCTAAACGTTAGCGAAGAACAATCACTTTTTACGACGAAATAGCATCCATGAGAATATAAAAAAAATAAAAATAATTTTATTTAAACAAAATGCCAACCATAAGAAATCAAACGCAAATTGACAGCCACTTGGTGACACCGCCGTCGCCGGCGCAGTAGCGATGGGAAGTGCAAACACCTTTTTAAAGAATTTAGGGCATAAAAAGTGGCGTCCTTTCGTAGACTCTAAGCTAAAATGATACGATTTTTGATAAAATCTGCACTTCTGTACTTGTTCATAAAGTGCAAATAGTATAATGGGACTGTCCATTCTTCTAAACGTTCATATAAGAATTTTTCGCCTTTGATTGTCCTACTCAATATACAGAATAAACTTGTTGTTTCTCTTTTTCATTATTTCGATAGAAACCTAAAGGACATATAAATTATTATAGATATCTCAGTGACTAAACTTTCCCGTGCAGATAAGATATAATTACGTATAACCTAATTATTACCATATTCTTTCTCTTAAATAATGTAAGTGTACAATTAATGTTATTTTAACAGTGTGAAGGAGTATTGGGCTGCCCGACTACACCGTGCTTTAGTTCAATCCTTGGATTTATTTAAAGAAATAATTAAAATAAAATAGGTATTATTGCGATTTTTACGTATATTATTTGTTCGCCCATGCGCTCCTTCCATGGCTTAAAGGTTTATGAGCTATATATATATATAAATATAGAATACATATAGGACACTTTGGCTTAGCTAATATGGATAAATTACACCCACTTATTCATTCAAAACTTTTGAACACTTCAGCTATTTAAACAAAATCCGATTGCCTAATTAAATCAAATTTAATAATCTATTCGGACAAATGCACTGTGTCTGAATCGATCGAAATTCTTTTCAAGCCAAGTCCAAAAAAAGTCCACACAGTTTTCAGTGAAACTGCCAATAAAACAAAACCAAAAATATCCCTTTTAAGAATAAAAACTTCAAGTTGTAGTCCATTGGCGGACTGAAAAACTAAAGGAACCTGCAATAAGCTGCAAAGGAAAGTGCAATATTTATAACACTTTCAAAGAGTAAAGAAATGTTTTGTCAAACTGCCTTGACCGAATACTAATGTTATTAACAACAACCGTTTGATAAAATTTTTCGTTATTCTATGTTTAAAGAGTTTCTTGACAGTGTCAAAAATTTGTAAACATGGTTTTTGTGGTTGAATTTCTAACACAACATTTCAATAAAAAATGATAAAATTGAAAAAATTATCAAGACAAAAATATTAAATTATTTTTCGTGCGTGAAGTGTTTTTTGACAAAGTGTATGTAAAGAGTTTCTTGACATTTTATTTTCTTACATAAGTATAATTTTGTTCTTTTCTTTTTACATAATATTTAAGCATTTTCCAATGAACAAATATGTATATGAAAAAAATTAATAAAATTGAATAAAACATTATTTTTTCGTATATAAAGACAAAAAAATTAATTTATTTGACAAACTGTACATAAAATTCTACTTTAAAAGATAAAATTATACAGAATAATAGAAATTTAATAATCAAGTCCACAATAATCTAAATTTTTTTAACGTCAGGTTGTGTAGCCGTTTAATTCAAATTAGTTAAGTATATAAATTTAATATTTACTGTAGCAGCATAACGTAAAACAACATTGTTTGATTGCGCTGCCCCTATTATATCGTATGAAAATATCGGGTAAAATAGCAGCTAATTAATTACTTACCGTGCGATTTCCCAGATTTTTGACGCGGCAGGTCAACTTAACTGTTTTACCTACGAGGCCGGTTATATTGCTGTTTATGGTCGTATCAAATGTTGGACCGCCTGTGCCCGGTGTAGGCAAATCTTGCAAAAAGTCTGTAAAAAACCGCTTTAAAGCGCCCTGCGAGTTTCCTGCAATAAATTTATGAGTAGAATATAAAACGTTATTTTTTAATATGCACTTAGTGTTTAGTAGTAAAATGCAATGAGAAAATTAGTAAATAAGTTACAAAACCTATCTACAAATAATAACAACAATTCAAAAAAATCTCTATATAAAATCGTTTATTGAAAAATTTCTAAACTAAGAGCACGATATATGCAAGAAATTTAATTGCGCATTCGCACTTGAGTTTACAAAACTCCATTTGGATGTTCAAGTTGCTTTAAAATTAAACGACAGGTATCGATATATACAGTGGATAACACCTTAATTGGTCCAGTAGCTTAATTTTTTTTCAAATTGCTATATCTTCTGATTGCAAAGAGATATAGATAAACTAAAAATTTACTTCTTTAGTTTATAACTTTATTAGCATTATTCAAAAGTAAAAGTCGATTAAAACACAAAATACCCTGTGAAGTACGAAAATGTATACAGCAAAGTCAAATGAGGGAATTACAGCTTATTTGGTCCAGCAATTTTGTAGAAAGCGAGCTGGGCTATCGAAAATTTGACAGAACGCATAAGTTTAAATGTAACATTTCAATTAACTCTTTTTATTAAAATCCATGTGACTTCACATACACAAATGTGTCGTAACTTAAGTTTCGTAAATTAAAAATGGTTATCTTAAAACTCCTTTTACTCGGTTTTTAATTGGTATATGTATATTTTCTGTGTGATAAATGCAGCTCGTAGCGGATCCCATTGTATTTTTACATCACTTATATTGCGGTACGATCATGAATTTTGGAATCGATTCCTGAATGAATTTTATAGGTATTTTTTCCATGGTATGTTTAATAAAAACAATTTGATGTTATATTGGGCATAAAAAATTAAACATCGCAAATGTTGTCATTTGCGCTATTTCATAGCTATTAGCGACGGTTACTCGTCTATTCAATTGCCATCTACGTCTGCAAATATAATCTCTTGATTTTTGATAATGGATTAATTTTTTATAATTGAGAAGGATCCTAGTTCAAGTTTTGGTTTGAGTTTAAAGTGAGTCCACTTTACTGAATTTTGTTTTTTGATTACTTTATCTAAATTTTATTAATTTGTTAATAAACTGATCATATGTATTTTCTTCAAGTATTTAGAATCTTCGGAATACATTTAACAAACGATATACATATGTACATATATGATATAATAGGCCCTTAAATTCAAAAGGTGTACATATGGAACTTTCTTTCATACTCAACTTTTTTTTCAGTTTGTTAAGACACACTTTACACACTGAAAATAAATTCATATGTTTGTCTTTATATTCGAAAATAGCCTTTTATTTAATTTTATCAATTTTTTTAAATGTATATTTATTTATTGGAATATTCTTAAATGTTATGTAAAACAAAATAGCAAAATTATACTTATGTTAGAAATTAAATCACATGAACCAAGTTTTCACATTTTTGACACTGTCAAAAATCTCTTTACACAAAATTCTAATTCATTCTTAAGACCTAAACTTCTAATAAATTATAATGACTTAAGCTGTTTGTAATATTTTTCATTTTTATTTTAATATTTAGTATGACTTCCATTGACATTAACTACGTGTTGAAGTCGTTTTTTTTAATGGAATTTACCAACTTTGGCAGGTCTTACTCCAAGGAAATCTTGTGCCATTCTTCTATTATTGAGGCTTTAGCTGGTTTTTTTGCCACTGTTTTCTTTTAAAAACACTTGCACCTTAGAAATTTATTTACCTGACTGCTGCAAAGCAGGCAGGCGTCATTCTTCCTCTGCTTTTTGCTTAATTCCCTATACATATGTCCGGAAGCGAAGGAAAGAGGTTATGAGATTATCCAAGCAAACTGAATTCAAGAAAATACATGAACATTTTTGCTGAGAGGCATTTTAGATATTTTTTGAAGAGTATCCTCCTTTTTTGAGAGTTTCTTTCCCATTAGTTTCTGTAGAGTGTTCAAATAGAAAATATTTTATTTTTTATTTCACAAGTTGTGGACTCACAAACATCTACCAATTTTAAAATAACTAGGTGTAAGGTAGCGTTATATGTTCAATTTTTCTATTTAAATTCAATTTTTCAGATTTGACCCCAGCTTCAGATACCTCGAATGTCAAGTCATGCTCCAACTAAAATCAAAAATTATTTTGCTTGAGGCACCTAAAAGGTTTATTTTTTTACAATACATATTCATATCTCTTTTTTACGAGCTTTGAAATTTAAGTCACCGAATTCATTTTTGAACTTAAACACTTATCATATTCTATAAAAAGTCAATTTATTAATGGTGTCTTTTTCACTGCAAAAATTAACATAATCCTATATTTGGAGGAGTTAAGTTTCAAGGTCAACTACCGCTTTGAAAAATCCTTAAAATTGGTTTTAATATAACATTCATAATGTATGTTTTAAGGAGACACTGTGTTTGACACTTTTAAAAATGGCTACAAATTTTTCGTTGCGCAAATTGCGTTTAATGCAAAAGACAAAAGAGAAAAGCAAGCATGCAAAACGGATCAGCTGTGCACTGCACAAAACAAAAGCTGCCTGTTGTTCAAATGCATGCATAATAAAATCGGAATCTATTTATTTAAAATTATATCTGCTCCGATGTTGCTTCAAGAAGCAGAACATCTATTTTGCTGCAGGCCCATTTGGCGTTCGAATGTTGGCAACACGAACGACGCCGTCATCTTCGTCAACTGTGAACTGCACTCGGCGAAGTTTCCAAAGAAAAGTCGGAAGGTTGTCGTCCTTTAGTACGACAACGCTATGAGATTCCAGATTTTCAGCTTCGGATCTTTGTTATTCAATAACGGTGTAAGCTTACTAATGCCTCCAATAACGCCTTGTTCTGTGGTTCACTAAGAAAAATGTGTCTTAGTTCGGTAAGCTCGTTCTGGGCGCCAACAAAATTTGTGGCACTGACAGACCAAATGGTCTTGTGTCTGCTTCTGGTGCTAACAAATATCTTAAGAAAGGTAATAATCGAAGCAGTTGACAAGCCTTGCAAAACAAATAATTATGGACTTGCAGTATTTTATAGGCGGTGTTGTTTTGACTTCCGACTGTAATAGAAAGACCCACAAAAGTGTAATTCCAGTGATGCGGAATGGCCGACTTGGTTTAAGGCAATGAGCGGGAAGCGGCGCCATGATGTGCTTGACCATTTTTGGCTTTAAACGAAAGCACCGTATGCATTTGCTGAAGATTGGTAAAACGAATTTTTTCCTCCGATGGCCAAAAAGATCTAACGCAAAATTGGCAATAAACTCTGCGGTCCAGCGTTGAAACATTTATAGAGGAAGAACTCAATTATTACAATTGTCACAGGATGACCATTAGGCAGGATGATGGGATGTTTCGCATTAAAGTTCAATTGAGAGTGTTGAAGACGTCCTCAAACTCTTATGATACCATCGCTATCCAATATTGGGCACAGGGATAAAATTTTACATTTTGATTAAAGCGGTTTCCCAGTCTGCAATGTCAGAAGTAATTGCAAGAAATCGCGATGGATTCGGCGATGTTTCAAATTAACTCGGACATTAAATGTGCCGCAGCTAACTCTAACTTTGGATCGGACTTGGAGCAAATCAGATGTGTGGAAATAGAGCCATTAATATTCAATCGAAAAAGGAGTCACGCGCCTTAAGCGGCCATGCTTTCGTCGCAGAATCCATGCAGTTGGTATGATGCATCGGGTTGTAAAATAATGTGAGAAAACCAAACACGCAACCGCTGTAATTTGGGATATGTGCTCCATTCATAATCAGTGCAAGAACTGAAGCAGGCTTTCGTCCCAATCCAATTTGTCCTTCCATAAGATCATAAAACTTAGCAATCGCTGACAAGATTGATCTCATTGTTGCCGGCTTCTCAGACGACTTGTGCAAGAAATGAAAAGAAAGCTGTCGGAAGTAATATCCCAATCCATGTCCGAATTTTAAAATGAAGAAGAGTTTGAGCTGCTATAATTGCATTGTCCGAATGGCGAGAAAGGCGGCTAGTTTCGTGTCGCAGGTGACCGTTTCCAGCGAATATATTTTGATCTTATCGTCAGTGTTTTCACGCCCATACACCTTGTATATGTCGCGTCATAAAGCAACCTTGAAAATACGAAAACGAGTAAGTGTGTTGAGCAGTTCAGGCTGTATGGATGAACCAGCAAATAAAAGATCGTTATGCGAGAATCCCGATATGGATTTGGCAGATCCATCGAAAATTATACGTAGCTTCTTTGTAGAACAGTGGTGCGACAAGAAATACTGTGGCAGATCATTTTGCTTGACCGACGGAGATATATGACCCAAATTTATGTATTCCTGTATAAATGAAGCGTATTGTTCCTTTAAATTTGGATTCCTTGAGAATTTGGTCTCAAGAGATTCGAAACGACTCAGAGGTCGGTCGAATGAGTCTCCTAATATGTCAAGGCAAGTTTTTGCGGGCAGTCGTACAGCGTATTCAACGGACTGAAGTCGCATGGGGTGTTGCTGAAAATGGTGTTCGCATATAGCGTCCTTATCCGTGGGTGGAGACAAAGATCCACAGCAGCTATCCACTTCCCAAAACCGTTTTATGATGCTATCCAAATTTTCAATCTAAGAAAGGTGCTTAGACTCGTTTATTGTGCCGCCAATGCGATGCAGGTAATATTAGTAGCAGAGAGCCCAGCTGCCATAATCCAAACTAGCCGAGTTTTTTGAAAAATAGACAGGTTAACGCCGATCTTAATTTGGCCAACCCACAGAAGCCGATAGAAAAGTCCAGGTCGATGAGCTGGCTTTTATGAAAAAGCGGATCTGCAATAACCAAATTGTTAGGAATGCTCCAATTAAAATAATTTATATCAGAATGTGGATGATTTGCGGTGTGTATAATGGAATTCCAAATGAGATGCTGTACTCTGAGTTTGATTTGCGCTTGAGCGAAAGACTTGCGATGTGGCCAAAACCATGTGCAACAAGGAGTGATGGATACTTTTGGCCCCTTTGTAGCGAATATTTGGAGCAACGATAGGAAACGTGGGCATTATCTTAAATGATCATCTTTATTCTGACACCGAGCACAAAACAAATGAGCAGTGTTTGATGAAAAGATTAGCGAACTATGAGTTAGTTTATAAAAAAAATTTCTACCTGATGAGTATGTGCTTTCCAAATTCTCCAACAAGTGAGACCTTTTCTCCAGGAACAACGACATGTCCGACCGATTCGGTAGCTTGTTGATGTTCAGTAATTCTTTAATTGGTCAAACTTTGAGGCGATGAGGTGCATCAAAAGTCCATCAGCGATATCCTGAGTCGATGCCATATATTTTAGAGCGCGCAAGTGGTCCTCAAACCATTTGCAGAACCTTTGCTGACGCTACGGAGTCCAAAAATTGCTCGTAAGTGTGCCTGGAAATGTATCATCTTATTAACAACTTATAACTACCTTTCAACAAGTAGCTCGATAGCCGTACTATAATTCGATTCAGTGGATCCGTGACCACAACACGCAAGTGTTAAAACTTCTCTAGGCTGCAGAGGTCATCATTGCTTCCAACGATTGTGCTTAATATTGCGTAAAAATCGGGCCAATCAATGTATGCGCTGCTTAATTTTGGAAGGTGCAGCTTGGGCAGCCTAGTGGGCCGCATCACATATCTGCTTGAGTTGTCCTCGGGAAAACGTGGAAACGCGGTTGAATTGGCTAAATCAGCATACATTCGATCAACGCTACTGATGCGCACCTGAAGATCCGTTGAGGTTGGCGGTTTCATCTGAATCCGAAAACTTATGGAAAGCCACGAGGTGCCGCTGCAAGGAATGCGTTTTGGCTTTGTAAAAGTCCAACTCACTTAAAGCCGCCATTGGCTTTGGCGAATTTGATGGTTCAGATATTAAAAATATATCAAAAGCTGAGCGCGAAAATTAGCACACTTGAAATGCAGACACGGCGGGCAGATCAATATCCAAGTCGCGATAGAAACATGTTTGCTCGAAATTCTATGTGTTAGCGTTGCTCCGCATCGGTCAACGGCAGTAACCAGACACTTCTGTTTGTGTCGCAACATAGTATGCAGTTATTGCCCATGATTATGCTGAGTCGGCTCGCCGGCTCCTACTTGGTGGCATAATGTTTACGTCAGAAGTATTTCTTTAGCTTAAGCATGACAAAATTGTATTTTGATATACTTGGTGGCGTAATGACAACTTATTTGGCGCCCAACTAATATAGAACCTGCACATAAGTTAGCATTAAAACCCTAACAAATCATGTAATTCAACAAGTGACTTCGAAATCGAGAATTTAAAAATATTAACGTAAAACACGAGTAAATATATAAAAATATATAATAAAAAAAATTATAAAATTTTTTTACAAAATATTTATACAAATAAATGCATATATGAAGTGTCAACTATTAGTGTCGATACAAGCTGATGAGTTTTCCAAGTCAGTACAGTACAGTACAGTACAGTACAGTACAGGGCCCGAAAATAATTACCTAGAATTGAACCACATAAAAACAATCATGGATGTGAATCAAGTACAGGCCCTGATAGCGTCCGCTGTTAACCAGGCTTTGGCCCAGCAAGAGGCAAGCTTCCAGTCACGAATTAGTGAAATGCAAGCTCAGATAGCGAGTTTGCGTATAGAGGCCCCACAAATCGAAGCGCATCAAAGAATTCTAATAAGCCCAGATATAAGATGTGACATCCCATTAAACATTGTTAAATCTGTTCCCGATTTTAATGGGACACCAGACGAATATGTAGCATGGCGACAGTCAGCCACGGATGCATATAAACTATTTAAGCCCTTTAATAGCGGTAGCACACATTATCAGGCAGTGTCGATAATGGAAACAAGATCAAGGGGTCCCGGAAAGCAATATTAGTCTCGCATAATACAGTACTAAATTTCGATGCTATCATAGCTAGGTTGGACTGTACATATGCTGATAGGACATCGCTACGCCTTTTTCGTCAAGGTTTAGAAATGGTCAGACAGGGAGGCCTAAGGCTCATACGTCAAACAAAAGCTGACTCACGTGACAAACAAAATCACAATGACTTATGACCGCAATGGCGCTGAGCTCCTCAACAAAGAAGTTAGATGTGATGCATTACATGCATTTATCTCAGGGCTTAATAAATCTCTCAAGTGGATTGTTTTCCCAGCACAGCCAAAAGATTTACCGCCTGCTCTGGCTTTAGCCAGAGAAGCGGAGGCAAGCATTGAACAAAGCATGTTTACGAACACATACGAAAAAGCTATCGAAGAGAGGGCACAGGCTTCAGAAGCCAATAACCATCGTGCACAGTTTAAGCAAGGGAAAAATAGCTGAGACGATCGAGATCAAGAGAAAAACCCTCTCTTTGTTAGGCGTAAACAAAACAGCACTGGCCAACAGCAAAATAGGAAGATCACCATCAAGTCTCAGAGCCCAGATTCCTCATCAACTCATTTCGGGGAAACTCAGACAAATAGTGCACCAGCCCAAATACGAAATTTCACGTCCGAACGCATGACAGGCCAAAGGCGTCAGCGGCTGAACAATGTTGTTCGATGTGGCTCTGACAGCCAAAAAGATAACTATAAAAACAAACGGCCGAAGTTGGCAAAATAGAAGACGACAACGAGTCAACATGCGACAGCGATTCGCTGAATTTTTTAGTACATATTCCCGGCAAACATTAAGAGACAGCTGGCTGGGAGAACACTAAAAATCTTAATAGACACTGGCGCAGCTAAGAATTATGTAAAGCCCGTAAAGGAGCTAAAATATATAATTCCTGTTGACGCCCTTTACTATAAGCTCTATACATGGCTCCAGTCAGATTAAAAATACAACTCAAAGACAATTTTCGGGTAAACATCCCCATTTTTTCTACTGGACACACTCAGTACGTTTGATGCCATCATAGGTTACAGCCAGTTAACACAGGCGGAAGTGACTTTAAATTGAATCAACAGCACTTTAGACTACAAGAATATATCAGAACAATTACAATACCATATAGTGATAGCGTTAACGTCACTGACTTTAACGATATATTGGTACCGAATTTCATCAAAAAGGAATTAAAAAAATTGATTCTAAAGAACATTAAGGTTTTTTCGACCTCTAAAGAGGCGTTACTTTTACCACCTCAGTAATCGCCACTGTTCGTACGTGCATATTCTAAATTATACCCACACCCCATGGGGGTGGCAGACTTCGTAAGCAGCGAAATCAAGCAATTGTTGAAGGATGGCATAATAAGGCCATCCAGGTCCCCGTATAACAGCCTTACATGGGTGGTTGATAAGAAAGGGACTGATGCCAGCGGCAATAAAGACAAGCGCTTGGTAATCGATTTCAGGAAACTGAACGTGCTAACTATTCCCGATCGTTACCCAATGCCATCCATTCCCATGATTCTAGCGAACTTGGGAAAAGCCAAATTTTTCACAACCTTAGATTTAAAGTCAGGTTGCTACCAAATCTTTTTAGCAGAACAAGCCCGTGAAAAAACATAATATTCGGTAAGCGGCGGTAAAAACGAATTGTGTCGCTTGCCCTTCGGCCTAAAAAATGCAAGAACCATATTTCAAAGAGTCATAGACGACGTGCCAAGGGAACAAATTGGCAAGATATGCTACGTATATGTAGACGACGTGATCATTTTTTTCTGAAAATGAAATCGACCATGTTCAGCATATTCGCACAGTACAAAAGTGCTAAAGCGATGCTAACATGACAGTCACACAAGAAAAAACTAAGTTTTTCAAAGAAAGCGAAGAATATCTTGGATACATAGTGACCAGGAGCGATGCAAAGACTGATCCCGGAACTCAACGCATCGCATTTGAACGTCTACGGAACATTTTGCCATCAGAAGATGTCATCCTTATGTACCCAGACTTCAAGCTGCCTTTTGATGATTTCACGAACACTAAAACAATGCGAACTACACTACGCAACAAACAAAAGGGATCTGTTAGCGTGTGGGCTTTGGGTAAACTCCAAAACTTCCTATACGGTCCTACAAAGATCAAAATTTTTACTGATCACCAACCTTTAACCTTGCACTTTCGGAAAAGAATACGAACGCAAAAATCAACAGGTGGAAAGCATACATAGACGAACAAGGCCCTCAAGAAGGTAATCAATCCAAACGTCGTAAATGCGATGGACTGCGATTTTCCGATTCTGACCTGTTTTTAACACGATTTGATATTGAGTTTCCCAGCAACTAAATTCTGGCACTGCAAAAATATCTTATCCGGCATTACAGATAAAAATGAACAGATCGATATCATAACTGCAGAATAACTACGCAATCGTGAGAACGAAATCGCCGAAAATTGCAAAGTGTGTCCCAAAGCTAAATACAATAGACATCCCAAAAGACAGGAGTTCAGAGTAACACCGATTTCGACATACGCTGGAGAAAAGCTCCACATTAATATTTTTTCCACTGATAAAAAAAAATTTCTTATTTGCATCGACAAGTTCTCCAAATTCGCTACAGTCCAACCAATACTATCGCGAACAATAGTTGACATAAAATCATCTATTTTCCAATTGGTCAACCTATTCCCAAATACAAAGACAGTATATTACGACAACGAAGTCGCATTTAATTCTGAGACAATAATATCGTGATTGAAAAATAGTTAAGGCATAGATATTGTAAATGCACCACCACTTCACAGCATTTCAAACGGATAGGTCGAACTTCATAGCACATTAACAGAAATAGCTAGATGTATTAAGATCGACAAAATAGAGCTTATCCTGAGGGACACAGTCGAATACAATAAAACATTGCATTCGGTAACAAACAAAAAGCCCATGGAAATTATTCACGCAGCACCCAGCGACTTCCGGCAAACCATAACAGAAAAAAAGCAAAAGCGGAAACCACCAACATTGACAGATGCAACCCGGAAAGACAAAGCTGGATATTTGAGGCAGGAGAAAAAGTACTCCTCAAAAGTAATAGGAGACTGGGCAATAAATTAACCCCATTATGTTCAGAGGAGAAAGTACAAGCAAACATGGGAATGTCTGTTTTTGTTAAGGGGAGGGTGGTCCACAAGGACAACCTAAAATAAACGTGGCCTTCAGTACACCGAATAAATAGGCTAAACGATAGAAGTAAGGTGCACAAGTTTCATTTTCTCCACCTTTTTCACTTACAGATTCGTGGGTATAATCTTCTAAATAGCAATAGTGAGCGCTCGGATCACAGATTATTCACACTCCAATTACATTCCTTTAGTAGGCGGCAATGCCTTGGGAACACCCACCGTGCTGCAGCTACAAGATGACATTGTGGCCGAATGCAAAAATGACACCTTAGCATTAACAGAATGATCCACGACAAGCTATGCCAAGCTCTTTATGCTGGGGGCACCGCTCACTGTCAAACGCAGCCCAGCCATCTCAAGCCAATCACGTTTGTGAACGAACGCGTTATGATTATCAATGAGAGCCCGGCTCGAATAAGCACAGACGGCGGGCCTGAGATATCTACCTTTGAGCGCTCAGCTACCATTAACAACACCAAGTACGTCAACCAGCGCGAGACATCATCAGTCACGACACATTACTGAGCATGCCACAGCTCAACAGGATGAATAAACAAAGCTTACTCACCATCCAGGAGTTTAAAGAAGAAATGGCATTGACATGGTCGAACATGGTCTTGGGAATCAGCGTCTTGTGCACTGGCTCGTTACTTCTTTTCCGAGTGCTAAGAAGAAAACGAGAATCAAGGAAGGCACAAAGGGTCATCAACAGCTTCAATATAACCGGGGACGGTCATGATCTTGAGGCGGGAGTAGTTAACAAATAAGACTATCATATATTTATTAAGTCACCCTCGCACGCGCAACGCCCAAATTCTATGTGTCAGCGTTGCTCCGGAACGGTCAACGGCAGTAACCAGACACTTCTGTTTGTGTCGCAACATAGTATGCAGTTATTGCCGATGATTATGCTAAGTCGGCTGGCTGGCTCCTACTTGGTGGCGTAATTTTTACGTCAGAAGTATTTCTTTAGCTTAAACATGACAAAATTGTATCTTGATATTCATTGCTGAGCCACAAGGCCAGCGATAGGAAAGCTTTTCAAACATAATCGTCCGTAATCTTCATACCGCAAGTGCTCCCCTGAGTTTTTCGCTACTAATTATTCGACTGCCGCTTGCAACTTGACTTGTGATTCTGATTTGAGTGCCGTGTAATAGGCTGGCTCGAAGGACCATGCATACCAGGGTCGAAACTGAGATATCACTGCAAGCTGTGTAAGAAGACCAGCTATTCCATCCATTATAACGCAGGCTGGAATTTTATCGCGGATGTAACGCGATTTGGATTTCTAGTGCGGATGCAACGCACTGTCAAGCGAATGAAAACGCTACGAGTTCTAATTTCAAACTAATCTTTGATGCTTAGA
>SCDZ01000987.1:0-16712 GCA_004143845.1 Drosophila lacertosa | reverse complement strand
AAAATATAAATAATTCTAATAACATCACCGACACGGTGGGGTTATTTTATTTGCCAGTCCGGCCAGCTATGCCCCTGTTCACAGCAAGTTTTGTCAGTGATGTAATAGAATCTACAGTCAAAATGGATAGAGAAGTTGAAAAGAAATGTACATTTATGTTAATATGAGTTTAAAACTAAATCTATTACTAACAAAATTAAGATATGAAAGTGAAAACTATAATAAAGGTTAGGTAAAAAGAGAAAGCGATAGAAATAGATGGCAAACCACTGATCCGGTGTGGTGAATATTTAGCCAGTCCAGCAAGCTATGACCCTTCTCATAGCTGAGAGTGATCAGTGATTTGCCGAGAATATACTGAAAGCAAAGATTTGATTAGGGGAAGAGAGAATTCAGAGGAGAATACGTGATATAGGGTATTATACTGAGTGCATAGTACCCGAAATGAATTGTGCAAGGCGTAATACGATGTGCACGTAGACAAAAGGAGAGGGCAGTAGTTTTTAGTAGGTCAAAAGGGGACAAAGACCGACGCTCGATTTTTAACACCTTAAAATACACAAGCACATTACAACCAAAAGAAGTCAAATCTTCAAAGCGAGGAGCTCGTCCTTGAAAGGCGATGCTTACGTCGAGAATGGCAATACCACAGATCGCCATCTGCACGGCAAAAGTTAAAAGAGGCCACACGTAAGCTAACCAAAGCTTTAAACAAAGAAGAAGCATATGTTAAACGTCGCTACATAGAGAAATTATCGACTTCTTCTACAGAACACTCACTATGGAGAGCTCATCCAAGTCTAAGCTCGCCAACAGAAACCGTGACGCCTATATGGAGCCCAGCAGGCGGCTGGGCCCGCAGCGATGGAGATAGCAGCGATGGAGATGCCGCTCACCTTAAAAAAGTTTTCAAACCAAATCCTGCCACAAATTCGTTTAGACTACCGGCTTTTACAAATGACTCCCAGCAACAGCATGAGCCAATCGAGTTCCTCCCAAACGATATCTTTAATATTATTAAAAATCAACTGAAACCGAAAAAGTCACCGGGTTGCGACCTCATTACCTAAAATGATTATTGAGCTTCCATATTGTGCCGTATGTACTATCACCCATCTTTTCAATGCCATCACAAAACTAGGTCACTTTCCAGTGAGATGGAAAAAGCCAGTCATCATAATAATACCGAAGCCAAGAAAAGATCACTCACTGCCATCGTCGTATACACCTATAAGCCCTCCGTAAATGTCGAATACGGAGGCATCTGCGAACTGCGTTTACCGATCTCACACCGAACCTTTAGCGACACTACAAGTTCGTCACAATAATCGCGCAATTCACTGCCGATTTCGTCACAATCCAATTGTTCGAGCTCACTGTGGATTTGTTTGAATGCGTCTTGCATTTCTTTTATTTGCTCCAACCGAACCGTAAGAGTGGCTTCTTCAAACACAGCCAATTGTCGTCTGCAACTTCATAAATTGTTTGTAAATGGATATTGCCTTTCGCTTTAAAAACAACACCCTGCTTGCCGGCACAGCTGTCAAAGCGGGGCTAGCAGGCTCCATAACAACGGCCACAAAGTTAAAGAAGTTACAGACGGGCAAAGCAAGATAAATAAGTAACACACGCGTAAGTATGCATTTATGTATATACAACTGACCGGTCAGTTATGTGCAGAATATGTGCAGATATTTACGTATGTATATATGTGTGTATGTACATATGCACAAGCACATATATATATGTAAGTGCGCAGCTACAGACACTTTTTTGTAAGCCCGAGTGCGAACTACTTATTGTTCGATTTAACGATAAAGAAATCATGTCGGGGTCACCAATGTTTAGCTAATAAGCTTTTTTATTAGCTATTGCAATAAGAACAAAAGTATATTTCGAATTTTATGTTTTATTTGTCATAGCGATGCGCAATGCAGCTGACAAGACGAAAGCGATATATTATAATATGCATAAGGGCACTAACACCGAAAACGGTCAATGCTTAGATCAAAGAGAAAGAGAGAGAGAGAGAAAGAGCAGTAAGGTATCGAGAGAGCGTGGGCAGCTGGGCCGTGATTACAACAACTTAAGCTTAGCATAAAGTAACCAGAAGAAGTACAGTGGGCAGCGCAAGCAAATTATACAATAAAGTGCGTTACCTTAAGCTGCACCACTGACTATTGAATATGTTAGCTTAGGTATATAAATTAAGCGGCTGCGTGACCCGACAGGTACTGCATAAAAGTTTCAATGTTAGAAGAGGAAGGGATATATGAACAAGTTAAATACAACGAGCAAGATGCGAGCGAAACTTTTACAGAAATCATTTCAGCATTTGTACTCGTTGTAAGTTGACCGATTTCCAACTTAGGTTATAACACCAAAAAATTAAAAACCCACCACTTATGGCATCATGTCCCTGATTAATAGTTGGTCTTTATAGTTAGTTTTGTTTTGATATGCTATCTTTAATCTTTATCTTAGAGAACCTTTAATGTTTACTTCTTCTTCGTTTGCATGAGACCAGTCGGGTGGTGGTCTGATCTGCTTGATTCCAGAAATCTTTCAATATTCCTTAAACTGATTGCTGATGTTGTGTCATCCATTGTTCGTCTTTAAGTATTTTGGGAAACCAATTTGGCAGATAATATCTTGCATTGTGTCAATTATGCTACTGGATTGTTAGTTTCGCACACTAAGAGCAATCTCTACAAGACTTTACGAGCTTTTCAGCCTGCCGATCAATGCCAGGCCACCACACCTTGGAACGCATTCGGCGCTCTATTGACGGTTTAAAGATAGCCTCGAGTGGCTTGTGATTGGTAACTGACTTAAAGTCTAGCCCTGCTAGTTAGTAATAAAATGTTGTGAACCGCGCCTAGCGGTACAGGGCTCATTTTAACAATCAGACGTGTTCGGTTGTTAACTCTGAAATATGATAGTCTGAGGATTTCAGTCAAACAAGTCTTTAAACCGTCGAACGCTCCTTTTCTTTGGGGCCCCAAGCAAATTTAATGTCCTTTCTCAACAACTGTCATAGTGGTTCAGTACTATCGGTCAAATCCGTAATAAACTTCCCGACGTATGTGAGGAAACCTAGGAAGCTTCTCGTCTCTTCCTTATTTTCCGGCTCTCGAAACGACGTGATAACCGTCACTTTTTTCGGATCAACACTACTTCACTTGTCGAATAGGACGTGGCCTAAAAATTTTAGACGATGTGTTTTCCATATATACCAAGATTGGCTAGATCCAGGGGCTATGGCCGACCAATGGTTCTATAATGTTGTTGTTTAACGCTTCTTCTAGTTTAGTCAAAACTTTTTCCTCTATAGCGGTTGGGATGCGCTACATTGGCTGTTGTTCGGGACTCAGTTTCGGGTCAAATAAAACCTTGACCTTTACTCTTTTACACTTGGGGGATTGAGTTATGCACTCAGTCCGATTGCAACCCCAATGCGGGGACATTTAATTATATAGCGGTATCTCTGACTAGTAATGATTGTGTCCCATTTTCAATTACATAAAATAAGCAATTACCTCTGTGTTTAAGCCTGCCGATATGGGAGCCTCAAAAACACATATTACTTTGACCAATTGGTTTGAGGTGAAGCCAAGAAACTGTCTATCGGAAATGGATGTTGAAAACTACTTGGCTAATTAAATTAAAACAGGATCCTGAGTCAATTATTAGGAGGACAAGTTGTGAATCGATAGAGCACATCTGTCCGTGCTTGTTTGGGGCGATTATTGTTGGGCCGTGTGGACTGGCGCTTAAGACTTGTTCTGTATTTTCAGGAAAAATTCCATATTCTCGTGCTCTATTTACGCTTGTCGGCAACGAACGGCAAAAAAGAAAAAAAGATCACACATACAAGTGTACCGAAGTTCCGCAATATTAATTAAATTATTTGTATTTGCAAATATTTTTCTTATAAGTTACGAATTTATTAATTATAGGTTACGGTATTAACTAGTGGGAGATGTTATGACCCATAGGATACATAGACCTTTAATAGGGAAATACTTGTTATATCGTACTTAGCTTCGTACTGCTGTTATATAGGCTCTATTATATATACATATATTTTATTCACATATATATATATTATTCTCCTATACAAGAAGCAGTGGCTTCGCTTTTTCGATACTCAGCCCACAACGGGTTATTCAGTTAAAAACTTTCTGGGCTTAAATGCAGTCAAATGTATGTACAATCAAAATGCAAGGCTTTACTTCTGCATTTGACTTTTTTAAATTTCAAGGCGGTGTATCAAGATAGATGTATTTAAAATGCATTGAATTTCCTGTACTAAAGGTATTCTACAAAGCCTATATTTATCCTATGCAAAATACATTAACAAAATTAAGAAATTTAGGCAGGATATTAAACAAAAATATCAGATTGATTTGCTTACACAACCTTCCTTTATATTTATGTTTTTTTTCAAATTTTCTAGGCATGCGATGTAGTTTTTGTTAAACAAAATTATCAAGCAAAAACTGCAGATGCGATCAGTGTTTCTCAAGGAGACGTTGTTGAGCTTGTGGACACAATATCAACATCTGAAGACATAAGGTACGTAAAGGAAACAAAAAGGTTTAAAAAAATAAATTATACTTTGATAAATAGAATTGATGATCAAAATAATATTACACCATTCATATGTATACTAATGTATGGTCGCGGTTAAATATGTAATTTTAAGAGATTTAGGGTCATTGCCAAAAAAAATGTAGTGTCAATAAAATACTTACCATTAATGCCTTAGATTCCGTGATTGCATATAGTTTCTCTGTTTTCGTGCACTATCCGTCTTGCAGACCAGCCCGACAAAGCGAGCAAAGAGCGCAACATTCACTAAAAGTACAACTTCAACAGTATTGATTGACCGCTGAATTCCGTGTACGGCAAAATATGCCATCTATGAATCATCGATCAATACAAACCAAACCAAAACTATTGCATCGACCGTCGCGCTGTCAGCGCCTGAATTGCTATATTTAAATTAAAAGAAAATGTAGCCCCATAGACTTACAGCCTAGTTACGAGCGAATAGCCTACTAATACTAACACGTTTAAAATTTTGGCAGACAACTCTGATGATTTGCCCCCGAAGCTGATGGAAGAAAGCCAAAGTCAAAGAGTAAAAAAGCTCCAGTGCTCTAGTTAACAAAATTATTGAGCTTATGGGGACAGACAATTCCCACATAATTCCCCTTAACAAGGGCAGTATTCATGAAACAGGAGCATTATCGAAGCATCTTAACGACACTAAAAATAACTTCTACAGCAAGGGACTGCAAGTCGTATTCAAGGGCATTGAGCCTGGTACTACAAAAGAAATTATTTAACTCCAAGGCAGCCTTCAACAATTTAAACAAGGATAGGAAGCCGCTCTTGAACCAGAAAGCAAGTCCATAAAGAAAAAAGAAGTGCACCCAATATGCAAAACGCAGTTCCAATTGCATCGTAGAATAACAGTAGAGGAGCCAGATAAACGCAAAGGCTCGGTTCAATTTATGAATTGTCAAGAATATGGCCATACAAGATCAGTGTGCTCTGCGCAAGCTACAGAACTTCATAACTCCGCCCACTGCACAGCAAGCAAAGACGACCCCAACACATAAAAGTGTGGCAACTGCGGTGGTAATCACAATGCAATCAAACCACAAAGGCTGCCCAGTATAAAAGGAGATGAAAAGTCGAATCCAACAGTGAGCGACCGCAACACACTCTCAAAACAGACCTTTCATAGCATCCAAATCAAACCCAGACGTCTTCTTTTCGACTGCAGACAGATCATCGTTTGGACCCGGAAACTTAAGCAAAAAAGTGACATTCGCAAGTGCATTAAAAACACGACTAGTGCCCTCTGCCACAAGTACATTTTATTCGCAAGCAACACAACCAGAACTGAACACGGCACAACAGCAGCAACCACGGAACAGCAACATAGCAAATTTGAAGCCATGTTATATAACTTGCAACAAAGCCTTATGGAGTTCATCCCATTTATGCGGACAACTATGCAAGATTTAATGCGAAACCAAAATCTTTTGATACAAATGCTGATGTAAAGCACATGGTGGGACTGGTATTCTCATTAGAAACCGTATAAACCACCAGTGCCATAAAGAGTTTGCTGAAAACTATCTACTATCTATAAACACACAATTGGATCGTGGTAACCAAAATACTCTAGCCGCCGTATACTGCCCCCCTCCGCTTCTTCATAACTTAAGACGAGATGATGCTGTTCTTCAACTCACTAGCAGAACACTTCGTCTCGTAACTCCAAAAGAAAACTGCATTATAATGCAATAATAAAAGGCAACAAAAAGCTCGACCATGTCTCTCCTGGCAGACTAACATACTGACCACCAGACACCATGAAACTACCCAATCTAATTGACTTTGCAGTTACTAAAACAAATATTCCCCGAAATCTAATAAGCGTCGAGTGTCTTTCAAATCTCTCATCTGATCACTCGCCTGTTAAATTGACTTCACAAAACACTAATCGGGTTAGATAGAAAAAATATTTAGGTCCACAATTGTAATATCTGTAGCCCCCATAAGGTAATAATAACATTTTGAATTGCATCCTACTCCAAATTGACATCACGGTGAAGCTTAGCGGTAAAAACAACCAATAGGAATATATAATCGACATGATAGACTGTTTTATTAAATTTGTCAAATTTTTACATACTATAAGGCACACAGTAGACACAGTGACCCTATATCAATTGGGATAAATACCAGACTTCACTTGGAGGAGTTTGATTATGTGGCTATAGTTACGCTATTACCCTATGGCAAGAAAAAGTACGCTACGCCCATGATCACTCCTCTGTTCTTATTAATCTACTCCTACATACAAAAAAACAGATCTGCCGATTAGATTGACTAGACAAAAAGAAACAAATTGTCTTAGATACAGATTAAATATGATTCCACACACAGAAATCAACAAATCGAGCAGGTCGTTCTTGAAAAGCGACGCTTACGTCGTGAATGGCAATACCACAGATCGGCATCTGCTCGGTAAAGGTTAAAAGAGGTCACACGTTCAAAGTCTGGAACCAAGAAGAAGCATATGCCGAACTCCGCTATTTGGAGAAATTATCAACTTCTTCAACGAAATACTCACTATGGAGACCTCGCCCAGGTCTAAGCTCGCCAACAGAAACCATGATGCCTATACGGAGCCCCACAGGCAGCTGGGCCCGCAGCAATGAAGATAGAGCTACCACACTTTCGGCTTACCTTAACAATGTTTTCCGGCTTTAACAAATGACTCTCAGCGCCAACATGAGCCAATCGAGCTCTTCCCAAACGATATCTTGAATATTATCAAAAAACAACTGAACCCGTAAAGTCATCGTGCAGCTAGCCCTTAAATGATTATTCTACACTATCAGACATCTCTTCAATGCTATCACAAAACTTAGGCCACTTTCCAGAGAGATGGAATAAGTCAATCATCATAATGATACCGAAAATAGAAAAAGATCACACAATGCCCTCGTCGTACAGACCTTTAAGCCTATTTTTAAGTTATCCAAAACATTTTGAAAAACACGGAACTCTTGAGCAGGTCAATCGTATAACAGCAGAAATTCGAAACGCTTTCGAAAATCGGGTATACTGAACTGCAATCTTTTTGGATGTCTCTCAAGCATTGGATAGAGTTTGATTATATATGTATAATATAAAAGCAATTCTACCTAATAACACGCATATGCTTTTAAAGTCATACCTCTAGGTCAGACAATTTGCAGTGAGGTATTGTGGTATGTTCGAAACGACAACATGACATGAAAATTCAAACAATCAAACAATCAAAACATAAAGAAAAGTATTATAGGAAGCTTTAATCGCACGCCAATCATCTCGCGAGAGATATAACAAGGTTGCGCAGTCAATTCCGTCTTCGTCTTCGTAATGACCTACCAACCCAGCGATAGACTCTAAGGTCGTGCAATCATATAACATTCCAATTGAACTGATTGTGAATATTTATTTGTAAGATTTGATTACTTATTGTTAGTCTCATAATAAAGAGAAGATTTAATAAATAAAGACAAAGTATAAACAAATTTTGTTTTGCAAATATTGCAACCATAGACGAATTAATGACAATGTCCAATTAGATTCAGTAATTTGCTGATAAAAGGCGTTTATGACAGAAAATTTGGGTGATAGTTGATACCGTGTCTTTTGAACTGTTTACAAATCTGTATACATACGCAAAAACTGTAATTACTCTGTTGTATGATAAAAAACAAGAGATAAAATTTGATAAAGAATCTGAAGTATTTTTACATTTTACTGTTGGCTGTAACTGAAATGAGGATTTTAATGGCATACACATCTACCATTCTATTTTTGTCAAGTACTTAATTGGTATGCGACCTAACCTAGTTATGGTCAGATCAAGTAAGCAAACGGAAAGATCCCTTGGTAACCTTGTTATGCTCGAATGTACAAGGAAAGCCGTATGCTTGACTCGTCGGATCTGTTACAGAAGACCCTGCTTGGGTGGGTGGTATCTGGGCGAGGCAAAGGCTTCGATAGCAGAATTAGAGAAAGTACCGAGGTAAAAGAATTGTCAAAATATACAACAGAGCAATTAGCTCGCTAGCATGACTTGGTAGGAAATGTTCGAACCGTACCGGTTGGGCGCCAATGAACATTTCTAATTCAAAAATATATATATATTCAATATATATGTAAGAAGTAGTATAATGCTCGGGTAGCAATGTCGGCTAACAGACCAGCTGTAGAGAAGAGAAAGAGAAGGTCGGCAGTCAAGTCGGGACACGCCAACGAGAAGGTCGTAAAATTGTAAAGCAGTCAAGTCGTTGGGTCTGCGATCCATCAGTCGAAAATGTTGTAAATCTACCTATTATTAATAAACGGGATATCTTCAGTCCTACATGTATAGATATTAATAAATTTAATAGTACATGTTCTTCTTATTTATTACTTATTCAGCTTTTCCTAATTTGCGCAAACATTAGGAAAGTCGTCTTCATCTATGTATCATATGCTATTCGCCTTAGTATTTTTTGCAGAATATCAATTGCCTTGTGCTCACAATTAATGGCGAAACTTGGGATGTTATCTTCTAAGGCAAACCTCAAAAGCTGCCATGTTAAACGTCCGTCGTATGTGCTTTACTTGGGTAGCCTCACCACCCAGCTTTGTTACATAAACTCAATCTACTTAGCTCATATAAATCCAAAATGCTGGGGGCTTATTAATTTAAGAAATCAGACCGATCGAAGAATTGCTTAATTGAACGGTATATACTTACAACACAATCTACTCTGACAAAATTGCTCATACTCAATCAGACGACAATCGTTGCCCATAGTCAAATGTTTTGAATATGACATGAGATTAAAAGGGTAAGTAGCTTAAATAAACGGTTACCATAGAAAATTTCGCTTAAGATATTGTAGCATTAAATTATATTGATTTAAAAATGGAAAGAAAAGCATAATTAAAGTTCTAAAATGTACAACTGAAGGGGTTGGTTTTACAGCATTACTACCAACTCCAATGCTTCTCATTCTTTAATTCACTCGTCAATTAACGGTTTAGACCGTGCTGCAATTAACCACTTAAAGTTCTTCCGATGAAATTTAAGCTTTACGCAATGAGAATTATAAACAATCGTCTAATATTGCACACAAATTATTATTATGACGATCATTCTAAGAGGACATAATTATCTATCTTCAAACAATTAAATACGTCTACTACTTTTAAAAATTAGCGATATATTTAGATATATATTTATGTCGCGCAATTAATTTAAATACTTTATATGCTATTGTGCGAGAGGTACCAATACATATGTGTTATACACCGCCCGTCAATCTAAACTACCCTGCACCACTGCATTATCAGCGGAGCGTCATAAAACAGGAAAGCATTGCCGCGACAACGAGTCTACTAAAAGCAGACCAAACTGTAAACAACTATATTGCACACATCCGGTCAACGGCAATCTGCGGCACACAATCCATATTCACCATACGTCCACTGGACATATAATAATGAGTTTCTGTATTCCTATTGGTAATTTTGTAGTGATCAGAGTCCATTTGTTCTACATTTTTATTTAGCTTGAAGGGGTTCTCTAATTTACCTTTCCGTAGCGGTCCCTTTCTGTATCTTGTATCAATTACATATTCCTTCCTGTTATTAATTTCATTGATTTTATTTTCTTTATTTTGTTGAGTTCCTAAGCTTGGTTGACCAGCATACAGGAATATGTAAGCTGGAGTCTGTCCAGTAGTGTCATGTTTCGTTTTATGGTTGTTGGTATCGAGTATTATTGTTTCGTTTTATGGTTGTTGGTATCGAGTATTACTTCTATTTTACTCAGTTTAAGTTCGTCATCGTCCGAATTTTTCATTTACTGTTTTGTGAAACCTCTCTATATCTGCTATTCCTGGTTTTGCTGTGTTGATTTGTAATTCGATATTCTCACTTTCGCGCCATCGTTTGAAATCTAAGCTGGTGAATGCGCCGTCTTTGTCTGCTTTCAATACTCTGGGTTTCCCTAATTGATTAAATATGCGCATAAGGGCATTTTTACATTCTATCCAATCTTTTGTTTTTATTTTTTTCAAGTGTAGCAAACTTTGAATACATGTCTATGCAGCTCAAATAGTGATTGCCTTCAGAAGAATAAATGTTCATGACGAATTTGTCACGACAGTGTTCGGGTTTGGGAATTTCATTAATTATGTTTTGAATAAGTAATTGAATATTAGGAAAAGTTTTGTGGTTTTTTGTATACCAGGATGTAGAAGTTTTTCGTGGGTGTTCAGAACTAGTTCTTAAAATGTTTCATATGAAGATATATTTTGTAATAAAATCAGGCTACGGTTGATATTAGTGTGTTTTGTATTGATAATCTTCTTGTGTGTAGCTTGAATTATTTCGAAGTCTGCATCACTGTCTATATATAAAGCGCTAGTCTTCGTTAAGAGGAGATCGTTCGGCTTTTTCTATTGTCATTTTATGAAATATGGGTTATTTGTTTCTTGAAGTAGGTTTCATGTCTAACACTAGGCGGTCCTTTGGAAAATATGACTTGATTTTTTAAACAATTGATGGGCTTTTCTAATAGTCTTATTAAACTGTTATTATCTTCTTCTGCACTATGCTGGGTGGATTCGCCGTAAAACGTTTGTCCTATTGTTATCCTGGATAAAGCGTCGGCAACAAAGTTTTCTTTGCCTTTTATGAATTTAATGTCGAAGTCGTACTTTGTTAACTTAGCATTGGGTTCTTTTAATTTGTACAACCAACAAAGTGGTTGATGATCGGACGCTATCTCAAAATGTCGTCCAAGCAAATAATGCCGAAATGTTTTTGTAGCCCAGACTATAGCTAAAAGCTCTTTTTCTAGTGCACTGTAATTTATTTCGAATTTGTTTAAGGTTTTGCTAATGAAACTAATAGTGTGTCCGTCTTGTGAGAGAACGGCTCCTAAAGCTACGTTGCTCGCGTCTGTAGTTAATACGAATTTTCTGTTGAAATTGCGTATTTTTAAAATTGGATCTTCAGAAATAAAATATTTAAGCTTTTCGAACGCTTCTATGTATTCTGTCTGCTTAGTGTCTATTTAAGAGTCTTTTTTCAAACATCTAGTTAGAGGTTTGGAAATGTCGGCAAAGTTCGGAATGAATTTTCTGTAATAGCCTGTGAGACCAAGAAAAGGTTTGAACTGTTTTGCCGTGTATTTGTCTGGCTTGTATTTTTTGGGATAAGTTTTTAATCCATCTTTAGTAATGTTTCTTGTTTTAAAAATTCGCACTTATCTAATTGCAATTTTAGATTGGCTTGCGATAGTTTTTCGAAAACTGCGTTTTAAGACTGTTAATGTTCTTCGAGGGAAGTGGAAAAGACTATAATATCATCCAAGTAAACTAAAAAATTTTTGTTTGGGAGTGGACGGTGGATATTATAAATGCATCGCTGGAAGGTAGCTTGTCGATTGGTCGATTGTTGTAAAATAGTTGCATCTGCCTAGCTTACTCAATATTTCGTCCACGTTGGGTATCACATTTAATTTATTCTGTCCAGAGGCATCTCATTTTTTGGGTACTTTCTCAAATTATTTTTTATTTCAGCATGTCTTGAATTTGGGTTTCGACCTGCTTTTCCTAAACTTGTGGGTAACTATACAATTTTGAATAGATCGGAATGGTGTGCGTAGTGTTAATGGTATGTTTTTCTTTGTTAGTGAAAGTGAGATTGTCGCCTTCTCGATACTGAATATTTTTGAATTCCTTTTATAGGGTGGTCAACTTAGATTTTTCTTCTATATTTAAATGATCTAGGCAAAATTAAGTTTCATTGAATTCAGGGTTTTCTTGAAAATGGGTTTATTCTGGAATGTTATTTGAGTCAATTACTGCTTTTGCTTCAGATAATAATTTGCGAGCAATAAGGATATCATAATCGTTGCAAAAAGCATTTATTAAAAAATCTTGAGGTGTTGGAAAGACATCGGTTGGGGGTAAGGTTGTAATCTTGTTTATAGTGAGTGAACCATTACTGGTGTGAATAAGGTGGTTTGTTTGTTTTACAGGTAATTGGAAAATTTTTCAAGTTAGCATTTTTACTGTTGAGCCGGTGTCAATAAGACACTTTAGACCCTTATCGCTATATTATGTTATGTTATGTATTGATTTGACCCAATTGAACATTTTCTGCCTTGTTTGTTTCTGATTGTTCATTTTCGTTTGGAGTCTGCAGTTCTTCTTCTACTTGACCTGGGGTGTGGTAGGCTTGGTTATCGGCATCGTTAACTTAATTTGAAATATCGTTAAAGCATTGGTAATAAGTTAGCATAGGGTAAAAATTGGGATCAAAAATTTGAGAAGGATACAAATTGGGATCAGTTTGATAATTATTGGGATAGTAAGGGTATCCGGAATTATAAAGGTATTAAAATTGATTTTGCAATTCTTCTTGATATGTAGTCTCGTCTATGCTCATTATTATTGTCCGCTTTCGGATGGTCTTGGTCTCTTTACTGTGTTATTATCTGGCATGTTTCCTCTTGGTGGATAATTATTTGTATTCGTGAAAAACTGTGTCTGAATCGGTTTTGGTTAAAAATGTCTTGTCTAATAGTGTATCGAATTGGTCTTGGTTGTTGTGGTACAGGTGCATTTGGTTGTTGTTGAATAAAGGTGGGTTGATATTGGGGTACAAAATGAGTTCTTGGGAATTGTGGTGTCATGTAAGTTGGTGGTTGATAATATGGTCGTTGATGGATTGCATTATAAGTTGATTGAAACGGTGTAATTGGGTGGGGAAGTTCTTAACTTGCTTATTATAATTGTTAGTTTGCGATTTGCCAACATTTGTTTTGAAAAACTTTTCTGAGACATTGGCTTTTTATAAAGGTTATTTTCTTGAAGTAGATTTTAAATCTGGTATATTGCAATTTAAGATTCTAAAGTAAATATGTGTAGGTAGCTTTTGGGTTAAATTTTCAATGCTTGTTTTTATTAATCGGTTGTATAATGTAGTTTCTTCAGCATTCATCTTTAAGTCTAACTTACTGGTTAACAGTTGTCTTTTTCTTTCTGCTTCTTCAAAAATTTATTTATTTATTTATTTCTTCAAAAAATTGTCATTACATTACATTACCTCGATACTGCGTATTTCGAAAATCCTTCAGTAGTCGATGAGTCGGCACTTATGGCTTGTAGTTCAGGATGAGTTGCTTGCGGGGATCTGTCCAAATGGTCAAGTTCGAGACACCCAGGTTACGGATGACATCGCCGCAAATATTTCTCTCGATATGTCCAAAGATGATGAGTTGTTGTCGTGCATCGACGGTGTGGTACAAGGCCAGAATAAAGTCGATGCGGCTTATGAAGGTGTAGAGAGTATTCGGATCGTCTTGGAAGCTTTCAATTGCATGTATTTGGCGTTCAACTTGGATCATGTTGGTCTCCGAAAGTAAAGGTTCTTGGGCTGCTTGCACTGACGTTTTTCGTTTTATTTATTTCATAATAATTTTATTTTTTGACTATGTTTCTTAGTTCAAAAGTTTTTCTTTCTTTTCACTTAATTTTTATTTTTTTGTTTTATTATAATTATTTTTTTTTTGTTTTGCTTGAGGTAAGCACTGCACTTCAAGATGTTTCGCCTTATTAGAGATAACCGTTTGGATTTATTACACCGGCAATTTCTAAAATGTCTACTTTAGGTTTGTTAATGACAATTATGTTTCACGTTTATTACTTCACTGTCGAGGTTTGTTTATGTAACTTGAAGCGATGTTGACCGACACGAATTGTTTTTGCAATAGTTCTTTAGCGGATAACAGAAAAAATTTGATAGCAAGAATCGCGGTTGATTCTACTGAGTTAGATGTTATGACAATTCTTTTGCATAAGGCATTGTAACATGAGTGGATTATGTATAAAGCAATGTGAATTTCTTACTATGTATATATTTAATGTGCATTTATGTATTAGTATGTATGCTTCATATGTCACTATATATATATATATATATATATATTTATTAAATATTATTAAAATATGTTTATATTCCCCATTCTAGTAAATAGTTGTATAATATGAATTTTCAATACTCAAATAAATATGTTCCATAGAGTAGCTTGCGATAAGAAGTAAGCAGTTGCCAGTGTTCACATGGATGACCATTTACGAAAATTTAAAAAAAGCTTTGGTACGATATTCATGTATTATAATGGTTTTTAGATCTGACGTTCTTTGAAATATTTATGATAGTGTATTTCTTAGTAGCAGTGAAGTCAGTTGTATTAACTATTGTTTTGCCAGAGTAAATTTGAGTTATACAAACAAAATGGTTCTAAAAATTCTACATTTTTAACCAGAAATAATTGTTTATTCCCCTGTGATCATAATGACTCAATGACCCCTTTCAAATATAATATACAAAAGAGGTAAATTGAGACGCGGATAAATATTACAGTAAAATATAATCACCGAATGTAACAGAAATGTTAAACTGCAGAAAGTTAAACACCAAAACACCATAAACATTTATATACACCGAATCAATCTTTAACACTTTTTATATTGAGATTAATAAGTTTGTCTATTATTTCGACTTGGTACTCTTCTAGTATCTATTAGATAATTAATTAAAGACATATGTTCCTGTTGTAACTGTAAAACTTGTGGGCCGAGCCCGTCTGCATAGTAACCTTAATATCGCTGAAAAGAATATTTTAAATATAATGAATATAATATACTGAATATTTGAATATAACAGATGCGATGATGGGCTTGAAGTTGTTGATAGTCTTTAGGCCATAAAGAAGCTGAAATTTTGATCTAATGTTCCTTGGTAATCAAGTTTATTTTAAATTGATGAAACCTAGTTGTTAGTAGTAATAGTAGTAGCATTAACTAGTTTTTCTCTTACCGTCCATAAATTGCGAATAGTGTACAAAGATCAAACAGTAACCGTATCAGATATGGAGATGAGTGATACAAATAATGCACGGCCGCTGAATAAAGTACAGACCTAGCTAGTTTACTTATATTTTGTACGTGTACAATGGAGGACTTTCAACTCAAGACCATTAACACCTTTTTAAAGCATTATCCAGATCTAAAGTTGATCACAGTTTTAAAGTGAGTAAATTTATCTTCATTACTTCGATCAAGCTCGCTATGAACTCAGCTAAGAAGCAAGATATTTATTTTTTTTGTGAAGCATCCACTCTTACGCTAGATATTTAATAATTCATATAGATATCCGAGACCACTTTGAAAAACAATGTTCGTCTCTACAAAGCCATATTAGAGCCTGTTGGGAGCTTCGCTATCCAGCTTTGAGGAACTGCTATAAACTCAAATATTGAAATAACTCAGTGCTGTTAATCTAGAACTTTGCGAAAAATTGTCTATGCTCCTTTTTATGTCTCCAATGCAAACATTCATAAAGATTTAAATATTCCATCTATTAAACAAGAGTTAAGTTAATGTAGCACGAAATATATTTACAGACTACACAATTATGAAAATAACTTAGCCCTAAGTCTAGTGGATAACAGTTTATCAGTAACAAGACTCAAAAGATTTCACATTCTCGTTCTCCCTAATGAATAGACCTAAAAGGAAAAGAAAAGGTGTTATATATAATGGCTCACTGGAAAAACAAGTATAAAATATACAGTTTGACACAAAAGTGTTTTCACAATGGAACATTTTTATATTTTTTTACTTCCACGCTTAATAAAACAGGCTATGGTTATGAATTCAATATATTTTTTTTACACGTTGTTACTTAACCAATTATCTTTTAAAATGAATTAACAAAAATTCAAAATCAATTCATAGCTTATAAGATAAATAACAAAAACAAAAAAATAATTTAAATTTAAGTGACACGAAAGTGTTTGCACAATCGTTAATTCAAGTTTCTACGTATTCCGTTATTCGCATTTACCGTTTTTATTGGGATTTTGGCGACACAGATTGGTTGCTGATGCAATTTTTTGACTAATATCATTACATTTCGTTTGAGTTAATGCAGGGTGAACACAGTTTTGAAATAATTTAATGTGCCTGGAAAACGTTTATCATTTGATATGATACAATTAGTATATTTTAACCATTCCATTGGGAAAACGGTCCGGGAGATAGCAGAAATGTTCGCAATTT
>SCDZ01000986.1:0-16715 GCA_004143845.1 Drosophila lacertosa | reverse complement strand
TCTATATACATTATCACAAGCGGATATACATATTCATAGATATATATATATATATATATATATATATATATATATATATATATATATATATTTATATATATTCAAATATATACATATATTATATATTCTATATATAGAAACCCAATATGCTCTTTTTATTTCGCGAACAAATTATTAAAGTCGTAAGTCAGGGATCGACACATCAAGTGCTTTCTTTTTTTCACGATCGTAAAATTGATCGAAATATAAAAGTATGTTCGATCTAAGTATAGAGTATGCAAATAATTTCCGCTATTTTGCGAATGGCGTACGCTTTGCGTAAAAACAGAACTCAGATCCGGACAGCTGAGTGATGAACGGAGAGCGATGAGCTAGCTCGGGGAGTAGAACCAGCACAAGCTTAAACACTGGTTATGGGAACTTGGCTTAGTCACCAGAGTTATGATGAGTCAGAGTGTAGCTTGGTCACTGTTAAAACTAGACGAATCTGAAGCGAAAACTCTGATACCGAGACTAAGCGTTGCTTATGCTAATTAATTTATTAATTTTGCATTTTTTGTTGTGTCATAGCCGCCGCTTCAAAAGATGCGATCGAATTGCCCAATTACAATACATACATATGTATGTATCTATATTTATAAGTGTGAATAAAATGACACGTCGGCGATATCGTCGACGCGTGTGTCAATTGTCCAAAAGCCAAAAGCAAAGGCAAGACATACATACCTCTATAACAACAATTAAGAAGCGTTTGGCGATGCAATCGACTTGGCTTCGGCTTTTTAAAATAGTCCATAACCGGAAATGCCCGAAACCTACGCGTTTTGGGCAACTTTTGGCTGTTGATACCAACACAAATGCACATTCATTTAAACGTTTGCATGTATTTGTTTATTCTGTATAGCTGCTAAAAAGCAGAGCCATAAAATTGTAAATGTGGCGCTTAAGTTTGCTGATTAACACGAAACAAATAAACAACACAAATCATAGCGCTTTTTAAGCGGAAACCGTTGGGAGATTCCACGAAGCCACGCCGATACCTATCGAAAGTATAAATTATAAAATAATATCGGTGCAGAGTGGGAGAAAGTAAAGTTCAAGGTCACAGAGGCTTTCGGGTAGTACGGACTGTAAGTATGTTAAGTATAAAAACTGGTCCTAAATCAAGCTAAACTAAATCTAAAGATTAATTCATTTTAAATAAAATATAAGGCATGATACTTTTAGCATAACGATCACCTGATTCCAACCCTACATTCTTTTCCAGATTAGTTATTGACGTGTAAAATTAAGGCGTTTTTTGGGAATCCTTTAAGCTACTTTCGTGCATACATAAAATTTTGAAACAATGAAGCAATTGGGTAACGCGTGCAATATTTAAGTTAACATCTGTTCGAACTGTCATTTTCTGTAAGGAGCGGAGCGACGTGTTTGGTACGGGGCGAAGCGGGGCAGGCCTTTGGGTCGAGCTTTTTGCTCTAAGTCTCGAAGCCCAAGCCACAAATCAATCCAAATGCGGTTATGCAGATGTTGTGCTACGGTCGCGACAACAACATCCAGCAACAACATCAAATTGCGAGCTGCAGTATGCAGCCAGCAAATGCGTGCCTTGTGCCGTGTGGGCCGGATAACAGTAATAGCAACAGCAACAGCAACGCATGCAACACAAAACGCAAAAACATTGTCAACCATCACACATTAAAATGAAATCTTTTTGGGCTATAAAACGCCAACTGTGGCCAACTTGGTCCGCCACCAAATCCAGACCGCAAACTCACTTCCGTTTCGTGCTGTTTGCTGTTAACAACAAAGTCCGCAGTAAAGTTGTAGCTGTTTTTTTCAACCGTCCGCCATTTTGCAAGCCAAAAAATAAAAAATGTAAGAACACTGGAGTCGGGCATAACAGACAGCGCAATACTCGTTCGCAGTGCTATTACAATCAAAATATGTGTGTACGATTTTGGGTTGGGGTTATCAGTAAGACTGAAGGATATTTTTAGATTACACAGTTAAAAAGATTAAACAGGTTAAACAGTTTATCAGTTTGTACTGGAATTTCCACTAACTTAATATGCTCTTTTCGTTTCGTAAACCAGTATACAAACATTTGAGCTGAAGTTGGCCTCCACTTCAGCAGTGCCAGAGAACTTTAATTAACAATATTCGTACTGCAAGGCAATTGTAGTTGGTAGTTGGTGCCGGTCCTTAATGAGGTCCAAGATGGCGACAACAAAAGTTTGTGAGAACCTGGAAAGCTTCAGACTTGCGCTCAAAATGCCTTAAGGGCAATGCCCAGGTTCTGCTACTGGCGATTATTGGCCAGCCAACTGTGGTTTTATCACAACTCGGCTCGTTTTCGTTGATACGTAGAGTCTCTTTTTCACGCATGATTGCACATCAAGCGGATATGGAATGTAACCAGCGAAAATCGAACATATCCGGCTGAGGAGGTAGACTGTGAGATGTGGCGTCAGCTATGTAAATTACAAAGCCACTTAACTCATCCTGCCGCCTTGCGATCGCTCACGCATTGTGCCAAACATTCTTTTAAAACGAAATCTTCATGTGCGCACAAGCTTCAACTGAAGGATGTTAATACAAAATCAATGATAAATACATATAATTGTATGCACAGTTTCCTGGTTATGCGTTATTTTTGAACTTGTGGTGTGAGTGGAAGGATGGTATCCAAAAATTCTTTCTGAGATATCCTTAAAAAACCAATGAAACAAATAATATACTTATTTGCGTATTGAATAAAATAATGTTAATCACTACCCCCTGTACTTTGTACAAAGTCTACCTGCTCATGTTAAGGTCCAAGCAAGTACATAAAGTTAACTTAGCTTAAAAGTTGTTCAAGAATAAATTTGCTATAGTGAGGCCAAAGGGATCAGCTATAAAGCTAAGCTAGTCAACATATTTTCATGGAACTTCAATAGATTTTCCATTACTTAACGCTATAAGATTAACTGGCGTCTATATATTTAATGCAAGTCCCATGTCGATTAGCCCATTAAATGAACATTGCGTATACGTAAGAATGACCGCAATTAGAGCCAATGCAAGTGACATTAATAAGGGACTAAAAGCGGGCGCAAAAAGTGGTCAAAGGCTTGAACGTTAGCCTAAGGTTAGGTTGGACATAATTGTCCAAAGCAACAGCCATTATTCGCCCTTTGGCTTTCATTCTGCCGGTCTCGCTTCATTGCATCTTCGCCAAGTTGCGGTAGTTGGGTTTTCTGATTACTCCTCAACTTTAGCTTGTGCCGCTGCCGTTGTTGTTGTTGTTGTTGCATTGCAATTTCGCCTTAATTGAAACATTTAAATGTGATAAGTGCTGGGTTAAAACTTGCTGCATACAATTTTCCCATGCAATCACCCCTTTTATTAGGCAGCGAGTAAACGCCGAACAACGCCGGGTATGAGCATGAAATAGAGAATATCATTGTATATGCAAATAGAAGCAACATAATTTCATTTCATCAATATAGGTAAAAAATAAACTTTTAAACTTAGTTTCCTTTCAGCATATTTAACAGATTATAGAAGTTTTGGGCAACCAATTGTATATTATGTTCATAAATATTATAAATATTTTTTGCATGTGAAAGGAAAATACGAAATTTAAAATTAAATTTTATAAAGATCGGATTATAGTACTAATAGGTAAATTGTATATCGTTTAGTTCTGAGCTGACTGGAAAAAAACACAAAACAGTTGGGTTGAGGGCATTTTCTGGTCGTGCATATGCACTTGACTAAACACGGCTGATTGCAGTGTATCTTCGAATCAGTATATCCCAGTGGGTCAATCCCGACGAGAGCGTAGTGATATGTCAGCACACGACAAATCACATTTTAAATACACGATATCTTTTTTTTTATAAAGAGAAAAACTTAATTTTGTGTTGAAATTTGTAAAGTACGTAAGTTCTTTATCGAGGAAACGATTTGGGATGATATCGATTATGTCTGAGTATGTCTGAAACCTTTAATTATGAAACCTGTGCGTTTGCCTGATAATGTATTTAAACCTGTGTATGCTTAAGATAACTGTTTTTTCTCGTTGTTATGTGCTATTACTCGATTTCTTTTCTAAAGTTTTATTTACGTAATAATGTGCATAATCATTTTACCTGGTGCCTGTTGGACTCGCGCTGAACTTCTAATAAATTTGATTAATTATACGGCATATTTGCCGCTGCTTTCGAGCATCTTGAGGTCCTGCGCAAGTAAATGTTGTTGCTGCTTCTTAGGACCCCTGCCTTACGTAATTAATCAAAATATGCGCGCGACGTTGTGTCAAACATCGATGACAGGACGCGAGGGGGGGGGGGGGGGGGGACGGATATACCCCGCTGTTGCTGATGGTGGTGCTGTTGCTGTAGTTGCCCAGGAATTTTCTTTTGCTTTGCCAATTTGCCAATGTTTACCCCGTTGCCGCGAAAGGACAGCGACAAGGAATGTTGATGAATGGGAATCCAGGGTGTATGAACAATACACGTGAGTCTTTTGCCGCGAATATGAAATTATTTTTCAATTATCCATTTCGTCTGTAGTCTGCAACGCCCACGTGTGTTTCTGACATGTGCAGGAAGGCGGGAAGGGAGGCACCAGAGTGCTGAAGGGGTTAATTGCCATTGGGTCTATTGATGTTGTAAAACTGGTTCTATAGCCAACTTTTTTCCATTTCTCTCAACTTGCAGAGACCGATCTAATTGGCGCCGCTGAATGGACAGGATCAGCCAGCTCCGGTGCTAACGTCTCCTACCCAATAGGAGTCTCCTATCATGCGCACCACAGTCACACCCACTCGCATTCGCATGGTCATGCGGCGCACCACCACCACGTAAACCACTTACAGCACCAAGTAGCGTTGCCGCCGCCGCCGGCACCGCCCGCCGCCGCGCCGGTGCCGGTGCCCGTGGCCAACGCGTCGGCCATGAATCACTACGGTAGCAGCATGGGAGGTTATGATACGACCACGCTCGATGCGGGCAACTATCATATATCCACGGTTCTTCCAGATATGCACGGCTTCTCAGCCGATCCGTATCAGACAGCCGCCGCCGGTGGTTACTGCAGCACTGGCTCCAAGTCGGATCTGGAGTCACTAAACGCCAGCTACGGCGCAGCCTATAACAACGCAGCGGCCTGGTCCAATGGCTACAACAACTATCAGTACGGCAGCTGTTCGGCGACGGCGGCACAGTACGGCGGGGCCGGTGGTCACGCATCGGCGCCGCCGCCTCCAGTGGTGCTGTACCCACAGCTCTATTCGACAGTCAACCAGAACCAGATACATCTGCATCTGCACAGCAGCGAAAAGCTGGAACAGTACCTGGCCACAGACCAGCAATTGACTATCAGCTCACTTGGCGGCAATCGATCCAGCATTGAGATTGGACTTGGAACTGGCGGTGGCGTTGGCGGCGGTAGTGGAGGCATCGCCCTGGGCGAGCAGGAGCAGCAGGCGGCGGTTGCCATTGCTGAGCAGGCTGCCGAAGGTGCCGCCCAGAACTATCACTTGCATCATCATCACCACCACCACGAGGCGCAGCGACAGCTGGAGGCACAACAGCAGCAGCAGCAGCAACAACACCAACAACAGCAACAACAGCAACAGCAGCAGCTGCTGCAGAGCGTTAGCAACGAAGCGGCACGTGGGGAGGACGTTGGCGACATGACGCAGGTCTGGCGTCCCTATTGACCCAATCTTTATTCAGCGCCTCCCCAAAGAACACGCGCCTTTCTGCACATAGAACTGAATTAGAAGTAGGCGAAATTTGTGCGTGTACAATTTGTTCTCTTACCTCCTTTAATAACACCTGCATATGTATGTATGTATGATATATATGTCGTATGATATGATATATATATATATATATATATATATATATATATTTTATTTTTTTTTTGTTTTTTTATTGATATCGTTTTTGACTGTAAATAATGCCCACTTAATATGTTATAAATGCACAGTGAACGTATATCCTACATTAATGTAAATCTACTCTTGAATAAGCACATAACAAAGGACTAAACTTTTTTTGTATAGACTTAAGTCAAGATTAGTTGCATTATATCATTGATAATATGATAATGTGTCGCGGATTTTGTTATTTTGTTTGATTCCGAAAATCAATAGCGATATATGGAAGAATGAAGACTACAAATAAAGTTATCGTATTTATTTAAAATTAATATAAATAAATAGCTTATCAACTCTCTCACAGAAGCTAGTCATATTAGATTACCCACCTGATAAGCAGCCAAAAACATATTCTATGCTATTGTTTGTTTTTGTAGAGTGGGTACGAAATAAACTAGTACATTAACAAATGTGGGAAAAATAGAGATTATGCAAAAGAGTTTTGACCACAAACAAATGAAATGCAAAACATAAAAAGGTAAGTACATCAAAGTAGTGGTAATGATAGGAAATACAGTTAATTATGTGCATACATTAAAAATTAACAAAAGTAAATAACATAATAATAACGGTGTAATCGAGTATAACCGACTATGCAATGCTCGTCTTTACTAAATGAAAGAATCTTTTTTTTGGGTACGAAAGTAATATGTCCGAAGATTTTTACTAGATCTGAAGATGAAATCAAACTTTTGATTTTAGGTTTTAAAGGTTTCAATATACTCTGACCCAATATAATTTTTTTACTTCGTGCAGAAATCAAACTACAAATGCAAAAATATTGAATTTTTAATGAAGCCGTATAAGTGAGTGTAAATTAAAATTAAATGGCTACCACACGCAAGTAGAGTATTCAAACAGCAAGCTTACCTAGTTAGATTTGGACTTGCATCCTCAATTTGTTGGATGGATGAGCTCCGACTCTAGGCCCGACTACAACTCCAACTCCGACTCTGGCTACTTTGCAGGCATTGGTCGTGGATCGTGGATCGTGCAAAGTTTTTGCGGTTTGCCATGGCATAAATAAATTGAGCACCCCGCCGCGGTTACTACATCCAAAAGATGCAACCCCTCGTGTGTCTCAACACTTTTCAGCTATTTCTGTTTGCTGTGTCTAATACAACAAAAGCCGAGCTGCAAATCCAGCCGGTGCAGTCAATTGTTAAATTGCAAAAGGCAATGCCATTGTCGGCATCAAAACTATGCGAGAAGCCCCTATATCAGATGAAGAAACCGTGGAAACTCTAGCCAGTGCAAGAACCAAAGCCCGGTTAGTCGTCTTCTTGGTGATAGGCAGCCGCCAAAGAAAGTAAGCCGAGCGTTAAAGACGATCATCGATCGTCGATCGAGAATCGAAGCATGCGCCACCAAAACGACAACCAGACGACAAAAAGAAGCCCAACACACGCCCTACGATCGATCGTTCACCAAAGTCCGTTCCAGGCTTTCAGAACCTGTTCGTAAGTGATCTGGCCTATCTTCGCTTCCATCGCCTGTCGCTCGTACGAGTATCCGAGTAAATTCAATCAGCTTGCGGTGACAACAACACAAAGCACAAATAGAACTTTGTCAGCAGTTTATGATGACCGACTTGAATTACCACATGGCATAGCGCAAACGCTTCGAGTGGTCCAGGTCCAGCACAAGGCTATTGTTGCTGCTGACTAATTAACTCTCAGCCTAGACTTGGACTTGTCCCCACTTATTCAACCAGTCAGCTCAGTCACTTAGTCAGTTTTAGCCTAGTTTCAGCCTTGTGCGGTCCTGCTACTGTATTATTTAAGTATATGGAACCGAACTGGGTGGTCCCGTCACCACTTTCAACATAAATCGCAACAAGATACATACATACACGTATATTGATGACCACATGAGGTGAAAGCAATAATGATTCTACTAATGCATAGAATTTCAGCTCTTTAAAAATTTACTTTTAGTTTTGTATTTGTGTACTACACAATCATTTCAAATACACGATGAATTATTCGACCTTATCGATAGTTTATTGTAAACCATGTTTACAATATTTGACGGGTATTATAAAGAAGAAAAAAAGACCTTAAGCGCAGACATAAGGATTTTTATTATTCGCAAAAGAAAAATGTAATTTGATCATGTAAGATAACATATAAGATCGCTAACTAACCAACACAAATTCGATCTAATATTCATAATAAGCTATCATTAAAACTAGCTTGGACCTAAAACGGAATATTTTGACTGACTTAAATATAGGTTCGAACTTATATTATATACAAAATATAAAGTTTAAAGTTATCCACTTTAAAAAGTATTGAGGATAAACTGATCAATTATTATGTTGATGTCAAAACTAATTTTTTGAGCTATAGCCCGAAGTTAATGATACTTTGCGGATGTTTAAGCATAAGTATAAATTTAGTCTTTAGTGACAAGTTTTGACACCTATGTAAAGTTTAATGACTTAAGTTTTATGAAATATTTTCTTTATAAGGGGACTACCCTTAAAGTTTGATATATTTTTTGTAACGCAAGCGTGCTCAATATGTGTGTGAGTGGCCGACCCGTACCGAGTTGCAAGATTTCTCAACATCCATTAAGACATTTTTGCATTTCTTTATAAACAATAGTGACTAATCATAACAAATAATTAAATCTGCAGATCAAGTTAAATTAAGTTATGCGTAAGGGGATAAACCTAACTGTTTTTTTTTAAATTTCAAAATAATCATATATTAAATTTGTCACAAAATTTGAAATCAGAAATTGAAAATGATCACATCAGAGGTTTTTTATATGAATATGACATGCCAACGCTGGAGAAAGTTCATTCATAAATAACATCTTAGTAAATTTCCCGAATTTAATTAAATTCATACGACTTAAATAAAAAAACCTTTGAATGTGTATACATATATATAAATATGGATACTTATATACTTTTATTGCAGTGCTCTTACAAAGTATCACCATGCATAAAAAAACTTAAAAAGTTGAAAACTAAATTTATGAAATATTTGGACAAACTTGGCTTCGTATAGGTGAATAGGTTTATTAAAATCTTGTACTGTTTCATAAATTTATAAATATGTCTGTCTCTTATCCAGTTTTTTAAATGATTACGTTTCAACAAGCGGACAGACAGAAGAAAGGACTTGAATAAATTGTCTCGCTATTCTGATCAGCAGGGTTTTATGCAAGGTTTTAAACTTGCACAAAACAAGTATCCTATTCTATAGAATTTTAAAATATACGATGTTTGAAATAGTTCTTAAGTATATGAGGAGCATGGTTTATTTAATTGTAAAGGCAGACCGATCGTTTTTATAGTAACTATATTTTATAGTCCTTCAATCCAAGTCTGACATATTTGCTATCCGCACCATAAAGGCATTCGATACTTTCAAAACTGAAAGAGAAACTGAGAAGTTTACAACAAAAAAAGGAAAAGTAAGTAGACAGGAAGAGGGAGACAGCTATATCGTCAGTCAGCTTGTCATCCTAATAAGCAATATATACATACATCTGTATGTATGTATTTTTGTATATTTCAATAAAAGTTGTAATACCCTTCGCAAAAATAGTCGTCGCTGAAACTGCATATTGGTATATGCCGAGTACAATCTGTTACTGTAACTCGTTCTGGACACAAGCAACTAAAAGAGCGCTCAACAAGTATGTGTATGTAAAAACCAAGAACCAAATAAATTGCTGGCAGCGAAGCAAAAACAAACAAAGGCCAGGCTCCACCCACAAACGTGCGAGGTTGTCTGACAGGGTAAACAAAAGTTATATCTCCGATCTCCTACGAAAGTCAACAGTGGCCGCAACGTTGCCACCCACTGAAGAGAGTGCGCAATGGAACATAATATAGCAGCCGCTGACTAAGAGCGTCAATGCAGCAACGAAAGAGAGTCAAATTAAGAGCGCGACTATAAAAATCAGCATGCGGCAGTGTAGCGATGATAAAAAAAGTTTATCTGTTAAAGACTGGCATTTGGCTTCGCAAAACGGAACGTTACAATCTGAAAAATCAGCAGATTTTCAATTATAGGGATTTCAACACTTCTTACAAGTTTCAATATATGATTAATGGTAAATAGTAATTGTGAAAAAATAATTTAAAATTGATTGTTGATAAATACCTAACCTTAGTTCATTTTTAATATTTTGTAATAAAAAACCGCATTTCATCGAAAGGCGCTTACGGTCCTCGAAAGAAATACTAGAATATTTGTATTCAACCTAAAAAAGTTATAATAGTTTGATGCTAATGTTTGAAACAAACCGAAGGAAGAATCTCTGGCCCTATATAAATAATTCCTTATAAATATTCTTGATCGGAAGATGAGTTGAGAGATATTTCCGTCCTCTTAATGAATGCAACGATTGCGAATACTACAAAATCTATAAACGCAAATTTTGAGACTATAGACTGTCCTTTTCATTATGTATAAGGTTAATAAGTTTCCTTTACGTGTTCTTTTTTGACTATATTTCAGGGACAGTAAGAGCTAAAGCTGCAACATTTTCATTAGTATACTATCGAACGGAATACGCAATTATTAATATAACGCATTTCATGTAACAACCTCCACGCGCTCCATAATTAATTTTTCATAGTGAAGCCTGAGTCTGATTGGTGATTACAAGGAAGTTTAAATATTTGTACCCAGAACTGTGTTCAGGGCACCTGCTAGTCAGGCACTCCCGGCACTTCCGATCAGCAACAAGAATCAAAACCGACATTGGCTGCTGACAACACCTGAGCAGGGTAGCGGCATTCTCTTTTGGCTCTGCAAGTTAACTTTTACTTATAAAGCGGGTATTCAGCGGAAGTTCTCGCAGCTCTCTGAACACGACAATAAACTTACGCTGGCTCATTTGGAATTTGGCCAGTTAGTAGGCCTAAAGTCGCGGCTCTGGTCATTCAATAATGAGTTTTAAGCCTGACCATCATTGCATGAATATTAAAGAACTAGAAATCCACATAGACCAATTTTTATGAATTATGTCTTCTAAATAATTATGTTATTTATATCAATGCAGCAAAGAGCGATAATAGTAATAATATTTTGAAATGTGAATTAGACTAAAGAGACCTTGCGTACCTTAACATTTTTTTTGCCCATAGCAACTAATTTCTCCAGTATCCACAACATTTTTGCTCTTATTTACTTTTTTTTTTGGTTTTTTTTTTTCGATTTTTTGTTGTTGTTGGGTTGACGCAACAATTTGGCTGTCAAAGCAAATACGGCACGCACAAGAAACGAACATTTGACTATTGATCAAATCACCGCAGGATTGTGGATTGGTTTGGAGACTGCTATGGTCTCTCTAAGCATAGCTGCAACACCTGGCGAGCATCAGTTTCTGATTCGGTTTCGTTTTCGTATGTAAATTTATGCCTAATTTGCAGTGCAAAAACACACCAGGCCGAAATGCATTAAATCAGCCATCAACCAAAATTTAAGGCTTGCGCTAAAAATAATGAGGTGGCAACTGCGTGGCCGCCAGCGAAAGCCGGGCCAAGAGGGGGCTTAGAGGCGTGTCAGGCGTGGCTAATGTGTTGGCATGTGTCAGACGCGCATCAAACGCAGACAATGGGCGGCAAAAAGTTGCAACAACAGCCACCAGGCTGAAACGCTAAGAATATGTAGAATGGCGTGTGCCATGGAATCCAATAGAACTCTCTGCTAGAACGTGCCCAAGCGATCGGAAGTATGTGCGGGCCCCAAAAGCCAAAACCAATTGTGTGGCAAATTGTTTGCGCCAGGTTATATGAGGTGCCCATACAAGTCATATAAGTAAATATATTAAATTATACTCTGCAGGCCGAAAATTAAATACCCTTGCAGACCGCATTGACCGCATTGAAGCTTGTAATAACTTATTTAATAGGTGATATTTGATATACATATGAAATGGAATTTAGAATATATATATAGACTGTTTGCAAGAAAAAGATGTCCTTAAAAACATTAAAGAAAAAAAAACAAATAAGAAAGACCTTTATTAGAAAATTTGTACCTATTAAAATATTGGAATTTAATTGGGAACTTAATTGTTTTAAACTCCAGGACTTCAATACATTAAGTTATCGGCAATTGGTTTCTCTGCCTCATTCAATCAATCCAACCTCTGTTATTTTAAAAAACGATACAGTTTATAGTTCTCTTAGAGGTTTAAATAATAATTCCGATCGTTTTTGAATGCAACGTTTTTTTTTATTTTATTTTAAACATTTTATTTTAAAACAAAGTTATAATGTACTTTATGCCAGTGCGGAGTAGAGGGTGCACATTAAATGGGAGTAGTATTATCTCTTATCGCTTTAGTGCACTCTACTCATCTCTAATTTATGGCATTTAATGCAACCTATATCTGCGTTGAGAACCGTACGCCGTTTCGGGGCCGTAAAGGTCATGGCTGTGTCATGAGTGGTTTTTGGGTGAAAGTGCAACCGCTGCTTTTTAACCAACGCAGTCGACGGGGACTTGGGTTGGACGCGCTTTTGCGTAACCTGCCAGCTTGATTAGCGGTTGCAGTTCATTGGCTTTACAAAAGGTCGCTTTGAGTGATTAGTGCATAGCGTTGTGCATACCCTGAATCCATTACAAATCTCCTCAAAAAAGGGTATAGTTGTTTTGTCCGAATGTAACAGGCAGAAGGTAAGCTTATTTTGATTTCGATTAACTTGTGTTTGCTCTGATAAAAAGTTGACGCAAACAACCGTTTTTAATTTGAAATTGTGCCGAAAAACGTAGACAAACTAACAACAATATCACGCATTATGTAAGTTCGCCTAAAACGAAAAACACATAGAAACGAAATAAAATTAAAATCATTTGATGCAAGCACTAATTTAGTCTCAGCAATAATACGATACTTTTATTTTTGCTGTTCGATAGTGTTTGATCTCCACTTTTACAATTTCAACAGCGTTTTCATCGTATTACGGCCATTCGACACATCGCAATACTTATTTTGATTTTACGTGATGTTAATTGACCAATGCTTATAGGATATTCCCATAGTCAGGCGTTCTCAAAACAATCACACTTACTTCTTGGTTAGCCCTGTTATTGCAATTTCTGTAGCAACGGCCGCTGTCGTTAATGTTGCTGTTGTTGTTGCTATTTGTGCACCCACATCACTACAGCTAATTTATTAGCCGTTTGATTATTTTAGCACCAGTTTTGTTGGTTGTCGTTGTTGTTGGCGCCACCGCATGCATTTTATGATGCTGTTGTTGCTAACCGCTTATTAAATATACTATGTTCTGCATATATGTATGTATGAACATATATTTAACAATAATCAAACAAGTGAGAGTGCTTTAGTGGTTCGTGCCAGACTAAGTGATGCCGTGTAGCCATCAGCAAGCTAATCAGCTAATCTTCCACATCTAATATTTATATACATATGTACATACTATGTGCTTTATAAGGTAGGACATTGATGATTTTGTGCCTGTTTCATACATGAGCATAAGCATAAGTATACCCTTTTTTATCCATGAATGTGTACAGGATATAATATAATATACAAACGAAGTTTAATATGCGCAACGACGACTGCAGTTGTTGTTTTACAGTTAAATTGTACTAATTTAAATTACATTTCCTTTAAATGATCTGAAATATGATAGCAATTAAAATGAGAAGAAGTATGATTATGAATGTTCAATATTGGAAATGTGCCAAACCTGGCATCCAATATAATCCGACGAAATGGGTACAAGGGAGATATCTCCAATCCGCAAAATGGATGTACATATAATCTTGGTCAAAAGTTATTTGGAATAAAACTGAATTTAAGACCATTAGCAGATTGAGATTTGCTCACAATGCTCATATCGGAAACAATTATTGCTTGGGTTTTTCGTATAGCATACAAGGTTACCTATTCTAAACTTAAAAGGTATTGCCGCGCTGCTTATACATATCATATTTTTAAGTTAGTCGACTATTCTCGACTTTTATTGTTTTCCTTTTGAGTCGGAAACACTACGAAATTATATTAAATTGCAAGCTTGAATCATTTATTTTTGTTTCCTTTTACTATAAAGTGCAATGCAAGCGAACGTACTGACAAACTAAGCAAAAAACTATTATACAGGGTTTTTAAAAAATTCATATGCATGTACAACATTGTTAAATACTTTATCTATAGCCGTAACTTTAGGATCTTGTGCACGTTTCTCATGGACTTGGGCAAATCCAGACTGTTAACACTTTTGCAAAAAGTTCATATGGATTTGGCAAAATAAAAACAATAACATGGGGAGTAAACTAACGTTCAGTAGCGTCGCATCGATGCCTAGATGCCCTTCCCTAATTCAGTAAGGTTAGTTGCCATTAACGGATATATTATCGCCTGAAAAATTACAATCGCAATATTAAACAATTTATTTCAAATATCAATTGTTAATTTGCATGAAATAAATGATTTTCTTACCTAAATGATTTTTTTTATTATTTTCTCATATGTAAAGAAATAAGAAATACTAAGCCAATATGGTGGCAATATCGGATATAGTCTCTAAGATATCCCCAAAACCTTAGAGAGATTTGCTTAAATATTATTTAAATACGACAAATATTGATTAAAAATAATAAACTTGTATGATGTACAGAATAGCTGATTCTGTTGTTGAAAAGTTAACGCATCTAGATATTGTAGCTTCCGCAATCACCAAGTTTATTCAGACAAACAGCTAAACTCTATATATTATTTATTATTAAAAATTCTCTAAGGAAAATGTCATCTTTGCCTGGTAGACTAAAACCATTTATACCTATTCAATGGGTTCAGGGTTTAAATGTCATATCCAATCAATATAAAGTCAGTGAATAATTTGAAATTTAATTTGTATAAATTTGCTTATGATGTGATAGCTCTCCGCATTCACAACAAACTCACTTAAATAGTGGAGATACCTGGATAAATAACTGGTTTCGACAACACCAAATGGGCAGCGGGGAACGTGCAAGTGGACAAACACAATAGACATGGATGGACGCAATGAATCAGTGAATCATCGGAACGCTGACAATTGACAGTGTTGCTAATTTCGACGTAATCGATGGTAATTAGGACAGCGGATCGGAGTGCGTAACTGAAAGCATTGCCGCGCCAATGGCCGCACGTAAACCAAGCCGAGCAGCTGCTCTGAACCTGAACTTGAGCATATTAGTATGCACAAGCGATGCCGATCGGCAGTTGATGCTATAAAATGGGATTTCCAAAATTTGTTGCTGGCGGAAATGACAGCCGCAGACAGCAGCCAGCATAAGCTGAAAGCAAAGGGCAGAAGTGTTGGCAGCGACACCAACATGCATAAAAACAATTAGCGCAGTATATAAAGTACAACCACAACGCCCACGCGAATGAACTTGTTCCAGCAATTTGAACTAGTTCCACACGGCGTGAATATATCAAAATGCCTGCATCCAAAACCGGTTTGCACTGCGGACGCTGCCAATTGAATCACGCGGGGTTTTCGTTTACGTTTTCGCTGACGTCGCAGTAGTTGGGGGAAAGAAAGGGGCAAATGTTTTCACAATTTTGCGCCAACTTTGGCCCGGTTCACAGTCGCAATTATCAGCGTAAACGAAATTAAAGCTTTAGATATAGCTATTGGTTTTTTACACATTCAACTTTCGTGGAATCGTATGAATTCGCTGAACTGGCAAGTGGCAAGTCCAAGTCTCACCCGAAGTGCTTGAACTGACCCCTGGACTGGGCTAGCGCAAGAGTGCTGTGCAACCGAGCAGACATGGCCAACTGGTTAAAGCTATTTTTCAAATTGAAACGCCTACTGAAAACCACAAGGTTTTTAACTGCCTCTATTTATTGGCGTACATAAAAGATGCGTTTCGCAGTCGCACTTTTATCCTGGGCAGGATCCACATGCCATTGCTCAGCGTCCTTCCTGTCAAATTGTAACTCATCGAATGTCCAATGCACCCATAATAGTCCGTCCACTTGGCAGGCTGACAGAAAGCTGGCCCATGCAAGAAACCTACAATTTGATTATTGCGATGAGAATTGCAACAATTGGTAAACGAACCAAAGGCAAAGCTGCAGGGACCCGACGACATCCAACCCCCCAAAGGAACATTGGCTCGTCGCTGCTCCGAGGGTTGCCTTTGATATTGTGGAGTTTGGTTTTTGATACTGGCAACGAACGCAAAAGGTATAGATATATTTATTGTGACTTATGATGTTTAAGTTAAATATATACATAAATATATACAATTGAAATTATGAATAATATGTAAACTTGATCATTATTTGAAGAATAACTGATTTGGAAATGGAAAAATATTTCATGCGAATAACTAAAAGGACAACCCCCCTTTAAGAAATTAGTAGAACAGGGGGATTGAACGGAACAAAAGATTCAAAACGCAGTCAACTTGTTGTGGCTTTTGCTCGATTTGGTTCAGTTGGGGACAGTACAGCTTGTTACGTCCTTCTACAAATTAACAGCCAGCCGCATACCCCCACGAGCCTGACCGCTCCTTCTGGCGCCCCGTGTCTCGTTCCGGGAACGCGATGCATTTGTCAACATATGTAGCTGTCTGTTTTAATGGTCAATTTCTCACTCTAAATGGTTAGATGGCAGGACTCAAGGCCTGGCCTGGTGTCAGGACCTAGGAACCATAACTTCAGTTGTTGCTCATGACTCGATGCCACTTTGCACCCTCGGCATTGCTCAAGGACACGCAGCTTATGCGTTCCTCTGGTATTTATGCTCAATATATATATATATATATTAACTGTTGCATCTTTA